>CM071612.1:685640-835640 GCA_036365135.1 Miichthys miiuy | reverse complement strand
CTGTGAATCTGACACACTGCACCTTTAATGAATCTGAGTGCTCGTCAACAGCTGCTCATATTCTCAGGAACGAGCCAACATCGGCCCCATAAACAACATCGGCGTAACCAAACTGAGGACATCTGCCGCGTTAGACGCTCTGAATCAAATCCTGCTCTAACACCATGTACCAATCACTGAGACAAATAACATCCAGACGACTGTGATGATCTCGCTGCAGCACAGAGGGACGTCGAGCAGACGACGACCTCCATGATCTCAGTGCATCGAGACGGAGGAGGTTCATCTGTCTGCGATCATCAAACCAAACATCTGCTGCTCGCACAAGGCCTCAGACAGCCAAGGCATCTTGAACACTACCGACTACACCGCTGTGAAACCTGCTGCCACGAGCGTGGAGTCACCGCGTTTTCAACAGATAAATCCAGGCTGTAGGTGGAGGTAAGTGAAGAGGCTGTCCACGAGATCCTGTAGGACTGCTTCAGAGTCAGTGTCAAGTCTGGACCCCCAACATTTCACCGTCAGGACTGTTTCCAGCGGCTGAAGCAGCTTTCCTGTAAAGACGGCTGCTACTCCGCAAGTTAAGCTAAAGCTATCTGGAAACTGAAAATCACAGTTAGGTACCTGTGAGAGATCGTACCGGACCTACAAGGTGCTGTTAGGTCCATGTAAAGGCAGTTCTGACATTCCTTTAAAATACTGGAGCTGATAATTCATTTATACCTGACACCTAATTTCATAAACGTGTCGATATTTCTTCTTTGGTCTGACAAACTCAGAACACATTTATTCTTACTTTACTTTAAACGAACATTTGAGTTGTGGTTAGAGCGGCGCCGTCTTCGTTTCATAACTTTCAGGTGATGAAGAGACTTTTTAAGATTCATTCTGGAGGCTTGAAACTGATGGAAAGACGTGTCGGGTTACTGCTGACTGTACTGCACTGAAACCAGAACAGGCAACAAAAATCACACAGAAACTCTGGACGGAGGAGCGTCCATAAATCTGATGAGAGATCCAGATGTTTGGGCTGTTCCACATCAGGAGAGAGAGGGAGAGGGAGAGAGATTTAAATGGACATTAACCTCAATCTCCAAGTGCAGACTGAGGTCAGAAAGACAGGAAATCAAAGAAAGTTTCTTATTTAAGTCAAGAGAAGAAGTCTAACATCTAATTTTCTCTCCGTTTGGGTCAATGGCCACCTGAAGCTGAGAGTGGAGGCCTGTCAGTGTTTGTTTCAGAGCTCCGTCACCGTGACCGGGTGGAGTTCACCATCATGGAACAATCCGGACTCTGCAGAGACCGCAGACGGTATCAGTCTGTTTAAAGAGTCAAAGTGAAGTCAGCAGGCGGCTCTGAACTCTAAAACCACCGCAATAAATCTGTCAGCTCGCACTCAGCTGTCTGACTTCCTGTCTGCGACGTCTCTCTGAAACTCATCGGTCAAATGAATGAGGACATATGTTCAGCTGTACTCGAGTATTTGTTCTGATTACATTACTTCTGATCAAAAACTAGCGAGTCGACAACTTTGCTAACAGCCAATCATCAACCAGGTCACCAACAGCAGACACAGCAGCAGCTAATATTACTGACTAGTCCAACAGCAGTCAGCCCAGCTCGGCGTCTGTCTTTCAGCCTTTTATTTCACCAGCCTGGCTAACATTAGCTAACAGCAGCTAACATTAGCTAACAGCAGCTAACGAACTGAGCTAACATTAGCTAACAGCAGCTAACAAACTGAGCTAACATTAGCTAACAGCAGCTAACGAACTGTGCTAACATTAGTTAACAAACTGAGCTAACATTAGATAACAGCAGCTAACAAACTGAGCTAACATTAGCTAACAGCAGCTAACAAACTGAGCTAACATTAGCTAACAGTAGTTAACAAACTGAGCTAACATTATCTAACAGCAGCTAACAAACTGAGCTAACATTAGCTAACAGCAGCTAACGAACTGAGCTAACATTAGCTAACAGCAGCTAACAAACTGAGCTAACATTAGCTAACAGTAGCTAACAAACTGAGCTAATATTAGCTAACAAACTGAGCTAACATTATCAAACAGCAGCTAACAAACTGAGCTAACATGAGCTAACAGCAGCTACAGTTGGCAGCAGTTTACTTCACTGTCCACCAGGAAACTCTGTAAATCACATGACTTCGTGCCATTAAGCGTTAGTAGACGCTCATAGCTCCAGCGCCAATGCACACTTGTAATTGGCTACTGTAAAGGCCAATCAATGAGCCTCCATTTCACTTTCAGATTCCTGTTTCTTCCTCCAGTTTGCTGATGCTGCAGAGAAGCTAACAAAAGCAGCGCTGCATAAACTGAAACACAGAGAGAGAAAAACCGATTGCCACCTCATCACAATGTTGCTTTTGTTGCTTGAAGAAAAGCCAAAGAGTAGAAAGAGAAAACACAGCGGGGAGACTTTTATTCACACCGCCGCCAACACACTTTTCTTCGTCATGAGCGTGGAGTAATTCCTCCGTGTGAAAACACTGAAAAACAATAAAGTTTATTCAGCTGGGTTGGTACGAGGTGCCGTGTAGACACACAAACAACTGAAGCTATTCTGGGCTAAAGCTGCTGCATCTCCTCCCTGGAAACACACTTCAATGTACACTCATACATATTTATGGCACACACAAAGCTACACAAACAAATCGCACACATACACTCGAGCTGAAGGAAAAGTGTCCTCGCTCTGCAGGATTACACATCAGTCCTCACAACGATGCACACACAGGAACACACACACACAGGCCTTCAGAGATGTGTCTCTGGTGATTTTTAATGGAAGCACTGTTGCGTAGAGGCGTTTATTCAAAGAGCAGACAGCAACTTCTCCTCATCTGATTCACACCAGCAATTAAAGAGCAGCCAGATGCCTTTGGGGGAGGGGGCGAGAGAGGGAGAGCGAGACAGCGGAAAAGAGAGAGAGAGAGAGAGAGAGGAGGGGGAGAGAGAGAGCGAGAGAGGGAGAAAGAGGGGTGTAGATCAGAGGAAGCATCAAAACGAGAGGCGATCAGGGCTCCTGTCGTGCATAGAAAGCCTCCTTTGCTTCCTCCTATATGCAGATAGACTCGCTGTGAGCTGCTGGAGCGCGACTCTATTGTCACGTCGTGTATCTATTCACGCCTCGGAGTCGGTTCGTCGATTTAAATACGAGTGCAGAGACGTTTATTGTGACTTGATCAAAGAGGTGGGAATGCATCATTTTATCAAGAACTGCTTCAAGCTGCAGATTACTGTAAGAATGACAATACTACACATGTCTGAGAGCGTCACTGCAGTTCATCACTGTGTATAAAGATGTTTATTTCACCTGAGCCAACACTGATTCTGACTGTAGCTTATAGAGACACACCCTCTAATACCACACATATAAACACAAACTGAATAAATACCACACATATAACCACTAAACTGAATAAATACCACACATATAACCACTAAACTGAATAAATACCACACATATAACCACTAAACTGAATAAATACCACACATATAACCACAAACTGAATAAATACCACACATATAACCACTAAACTGAATAAATACCACACATATAACCACTAAACTGAATAAATACCACACATATAACCACTAAACTGAATAAATACCACACATATAAAACCACAAACTGAATAAATACCACACATATAACCACTAAACTGAATAAATACCCCACATATAAACACTAAACTGAATAAATACCACACATATAAACACAAACTGAATAAATACCACACATATAACCACAAAGTGAATAAATAGCACACATATAAACACAAACTCAATAAATACCACACATATAAACACAAACTGAATAAATACCACACATATAAACACTAAACTGAATAAATACCACACATGTAACCACTAAACTGAATAAATACCACACATATAAACACTAAACTGAATAAATACCACACATATAACCACAAACTGAATAAATACCACACATATAAACACAAACTGAATAAATACCACACATATAAATACGGCATGTATCTCAAGTCATTTTTGACTATTTCAGAATTTAACCACAATCTTTCTCTAATCAGCTTAAAATCAACTGATCAGCATTTAAAACCTGCCATTTACATTACCTAACATTATTACAGAACTGTATTGCTCACGTCAGACAAATAAAAATGTATCAGTATCACAACGTGAAACGTATCATGTTAAAATGTGTTAATTTATTGCTATGACGTGATATGTTTGTGAAACGTTAAAACAGTGAATATAATATAAATGATCATGTTTAATGTGATCCGCTTCACGTTATAATGTTACACTGATACATTTTTATGTTTCTGATGTGGCAGCAATACGTTTCCGTACATTATGCCCTCATAGTGTTGATAAAAGTGTTACATTTCTAACAGTGTACAGTACGTAAAGGTCATTTCTAGGATATACATATACATACTGCAGTGACAAGGGAGATGCATGTTTCTTTTTTTCCCTGGCTGGTGAATAATTTACTGCCGTGTGCTTCAACCTTGAGGTGTCCTCCGTGGTCTGAACGTCCACCACACACTGACATTTCTGCTGCTGCTGCCTCATATATAACACCACCCATCCTCCCCATCACTGCCTGTTAGAGAAAACATACATGTGGAGATACATACATCTCCTCTGTGAACACTCCCTGACACACTTGATCTTCAGACAGACTTGTGTTGGTCTGGGAGGTCTCAGGTTTAAATCTGTCCTTCAGCGTGTTTAATACTTTATGGAAGCAGGAGGAGATGTCGGCATCGGATCCACAAAAGTGTTCATGCAGAAGAACATCAGCCATGTTAGCAAACTGTCAGAGGCTCCTCGACATGTGTCTCGCCTCTGGAAATGTGTCTTTCAGAGCCAAAAGCTCTGTAGCAGCTTTTTATTTATACGTTGTGGCAGCATGTTGCTGCCTTCTTCGAGAAGAAGCAACTCAGACACACTTAGACTGACTGCAGGACGCTGCTGCACCGCACGTTTGTAATGTTCGGTTTTATTTATTTAGCACCAACGTAACAGAAGTTAGCAGCGTCTTCACCGTATTCTTTATGATTTACAGACTCAACAAGTCCCACCATAAGCAAGCACTTGGTGACAGTAGCAAAAACTTGGACTGACTTTATATTGTTGGAGGAGGAGGTTTACAGGCCCGGCAGTCAGCAGCATCTACGGACATAATGGCAGAGGAGGAGAGAGCGAGCCTAGCTAGCCTTAGCCTAACTACTTGCTAAAGTAGGCAACCCCGGGATGCCAGGAGCCAAACCCGGCAAGCAAACCACCTCGGTAGGCTGCTGTACTCCTTGTTAGAATACTGCTCACTGCTGGATTCGAAGTTCTGGTTCGCTGACACTAGCTCATAGCGCAGACTTGTTATTGGTCGCTGAAGCCTAATTCATGGGGATTTTGTACCTGTAGTGCAGTATTTTTACCTTTACTACACTAAACAATCGTTCTCACAGCCTAACAGTAACTCCTATGGCTTTCCATCCTAATAAGCCTACAGCAAAATGAAAAAGCCGCCCGCCATCGATCTGTTTTTCCTCAGGTTTTATGGAGGGCAGGAGGGAGGAAGAGATGTCAGATTTTCCCTCAGCTGGTTGGCAGACAACAGCTGGTCTAGACATGAAATCACCAACCACAGGATGAGGCACGCAGAGAGAGGCTGGAGGTGAATGTTCCCGGACCTCGAGCTTTAATGAGCAGAGCAGCAAATGCTGGATTTTGTCTGCAGACTTCAGAGGTCAGCAGAGGTGAGACGATCGCACCGAAAGCCTCAGACGCACTTTTACCGTTTACATTGTATCTGCTGCCCGGATTATGTTCACAGGCACGCAAAGGATGTGCAGCATTTCTGTACAGCAAGCAGACCGTACACGATCGCTTCCATCGGATCAAATGATCCATATTTACTGTAGGCTGACATCACACGTGGGAGATATCTGACTTCAGTGCTTTCTGACGTCAGCTGACAGAGCGACAAAGACCATGTGACATCCACAATGTGAAACTTACCGCTCATGCATCGTCCCTAACCTAAACATGTTAGCCTTAGCTTCTGTCTGTTAGCATGAGCCTGTTAGCTTTAGCTTCAGTCTGTTAGCATGAACCTGTTAGCTTTAGCTTCAGTCTGTTGGCATGAACCTGTTAGCTTTAGCTTCAGTCTGCTAGCATGACATCATGACCTGAGACCTGTTAGCCTTAGCTTCAGTCTGTTAGCATGAACCTGTTAGCTTTAGCTTCAGTCTGCTAGCATGACATCATGACCTGAGACCTGTTAGCCTTAGCTTCAGTCTGTTAGCGTGACATCATGACCTGAGACCTGTTAGCCTTAGCTTCAGTCTGTTAGCATGAACCTGTTAGCTTTAGCTTCAGTCTGTTAGCGTGACATCATGACCTGAGACCTGTTAGCCTTAGCTTCAGTCTGTTAGCATGAGCCTGTTAGCCTTAGCTTCAGTCTGTTAGCATGAACCTGTTAGCCTTAGCTTCAGTCTGTTGTCTGAAATCAGGGATCAGCTGATAAATCTGTTATCTTTGTTTTATTAGCTTTTAGCGGTTAGCTGATTTTTCTGCTTAGATTAGCACACTTGGATGGAAACCACTCGTCTGAGTCGGCACTTTTTCCCCAAAAATCTTCCCTGAAATCATCACCATGTTTGCTTCCTGTTCCTCTCTGCTGACTGTTCTTCCTGATGCTGTTTTTTCCACACGAGGAGCGTTTGTTTCCGCTGATCGAATCTTATCTCGTCTAACGATGCTGTTCCTCCGTCCTGCCACAACAAGTCACCGCCGCCTTCCTCCTGCTCTCTCCTCCAATTGTGTTTTTCTTACTTCTCTTTCTGTTTTTCTGCCCCTCTCTCCTTTTTCTCTCTCCTCCCTCGCCTTCCTCCCGACTAGTCACAGTGATGAAGTGGCCGGCGAGTAGCCGTCTCTGCCTGTAATCACCACGGTAACTCACGGCAGAGCCACGGCGCCGGCAACGCGCCATCCATCACCGCCTCTGCTGCTGCAGGAAACTGATATATCAAGATGTAAATATTCTGGCCCTGCTGCTCCTGCCGAGCTCCTCCACTGTCTCCATAGGGGAGGATATAAAGGGAGGAGAAATAGGAGGAAACAAGGAGGTAAAGGAGGGTGAATCGAAGATGGCTGAGGAGGAGAAGGCAAGGTGGAACAAGGGAATCCAGAGGAGAGATGGGGGAAGGGAAGAGAGGAAAGTAGGGAGGAGAAACCTGAACATAGGACGATGACGGCGGTGTTAATCCACCCTAATCCAGACTCATTGCCTTCTCTCAGGCTGCAGTGGTACACACAAACACAATCCAATATATATATTTATATTTCTATATCTGTGTGCACAGCTAACTAACTGAACAAACACAGCAAACAATAAAGATCAGCCACAGTATGGAGGTGAGGTAGGACTCTACATACAGAGAATCTTCGCAGAACCAAAACTGGTTCCCAAACGATGATTTATGAGCAGGTCAGCCTGAAAGATGCAGATTGATTCATTTGAATAATAACTACCCAGAAAATGAATAAACATGTTGTTTGTATGTATTTCAGATGTGATCCTGTGACCGATCCAAGTCCTGCCAATCAGCTCAAATCTGCTTCTGACAGTTTAACGGAGTGAGAATCCTGCTGAGGCACAAACAGACAGTCTGACATGAATCAGCACATTAACACAGATTTATGTGAACTCCTGTTCCTGTCGGTGAGTCACATGAAACTCAACACCGCCTCTACTTTTTCCATCTGCTGCCGGAAAGCCACAAGGAAACAATGATGAACAACACACGGACCGGCAAGAGACCAGGAATGAGCAAAGACTCAACGTCACATCATCAATACTGAGATTCTCTGGAAACCAGTCTGTGGACGTCTCAGAGACTACGTCCAGGTTTTAGACAGTCTGTGGACGGCACAGAGACTACGTCTAGGTTTTAGACAGTCTGTGGACGGCACAGAGACTACGTCCAGGTTTTAGACAGTCTGTGGGACGGCACAGAGACTACGTCCAGGTTTTAGACAGTCTGTGGGACGGCACAGAGACTACGTCCAGGTTTTAGACAGTCTGTAGGACGTCACAGAGACTATGTCCAGGTTTTAGACAGTCTGTGGGACGTCACAGAGACTACGTCCAGGTTTTAGACAGTCTGTAGGACGTCACAGAGACTATGTCCAGGTTTTAGACAGTCTGTGGGACGGCACAGAGACTACGTCCAGGTTTTAGACAGTCTGTAGGACGTCACGGAGACTACGTCCAGGTTTTAGACAGTCTGTGGACGGCACAGAGACTACGTCCAGGTTTTAGACAGTCTGTAGGACGTCACAGAGACTATGTCCAGGTTTTAGACAGTCTGTGGGACGGCACAGAGACTACGTCCAGGTTTTAGACAGTCTGCGGGACGTCACGGAGACTACGTCCAGGTTTTAGACAGTCTGTGGGGACGTCTCAGAGACTATGTCCAGGTTTTAGACAGTCTGTGGGGACGAGAGACTATGTCAGGTTTTAGACAGTCTGTGGACGAGACTACGTCCAGGTTTTAGACAGTCTGCGGGGACGTCACAGAGACTACGTCCAGGTTTTAGACAGTCTGCGGGGACGTCTCAGAGACTACGTCCAGGTTTTAGACAGTCTGCGGTCGTCTCTCTGAACATTAGCTTAGTCTCTGGGACGAGTCATGCCTGAAGACGTTGAGTAATTTGAATAATTGTGATCTGTGGTACTGAAAACATCTCTGTGCCTCCTTCTAAAGAATTATGGAGAATTATTTTGAATGTTTCAGCAGGTTCAACAGGTTTTATGTCGTGCAGAGCTCTGACATCATATCAGTAAAATACAGTCATGAAACAGTCAGGTGAACCCATAAAGTCTTGGACAGTGTGGTTTGACCAAACAGAATGCAGAAAAGAGTCTTGACTTACTGTTGGAGTGTCTCGGCTCACTTCAGACGTCTCTGCGGAGACAAAGACAGACTTCATGAGTCTTACAGATCCTTAAAGGTTCAGACTAAATCTGAGCGTGTCAGGACGTCTGCAGGCTTCAGCCGTGACATCATGTGCGCTGGATTCAGAGGAGGAGGAGGTGAGTCTAATAAAACCACAGTGTGATTTACAGCATGACACACACACACACACACACACACACACACAGGCCGAGCACCAGCTGGGCAGAGCTGACCTTTCAAAATAAAGGTTAAGCAACAGAAACAAAAGCAGTAAAGCGGGAGAAAGAAAGCACACACAGAGCTGATGTGACTGCTCAGCACACACACACACACACCAACAGTAATAAAATCAGCCAATCAGCAGGCAGTGACATCACAGAGGTTTAGCTTTAAGCGTGACGTGTAACGAGCTCGTAAAGTGTGAAACTACAAACTGTAACGAGACGAGGAGACTGTAAAAGCTGCGTTTCTGACCAGAGACTGAAAAACACGACAGAATAATCCACCAAAATCCTGACTAGTTTTTCAGACGAGTCCTTTATTCCAGATATCAGCGGACAAACGCAGGTCTGTCTTTTCTCAGCTGTAGCGAGCTAATTAAGCTAACGTTAAAAACACTATCTGACTTCTGATGTTTCCACCTGACCGTTTGAAAACTAGAATCCTATAAAACAAGTCTTAAATCTGCACTCGGTAGCTACATACATAAAACCTGCTAAATGGCTGAGGCTAATGCTAACATGCTAACAGACAGCAGGTTAAAAGTCATCGTCCCCAGAGGTCGATCCATGTAAATGTCATGGCAGTGATGAAACAGCTTCGTTTATTTCAGGATGAAACAAACCACGAGTTTGAGAAATGTGACACCACCTCCGGACAACGTTAGCCCTGTGTCGCTAGCTGTAACGTTAGCTTAAGTGCTGATAGCATCCAAGACCAACAGCCACACAGAGGCAATACTACACAGTGAATGTGCTGGTAGCTAGCGTGTTTTTAGCCTGTAAGTCTAACTAATGTAGTCAGTCAGTCAATGAGCACAAGCCATGATGACATGATGTTGAAGTGATGTCATTTCCTGTTCTTACTGTAGGAAAACAGTTTTAAAGACGTTAAGCATTAAATAAGTTGATGGTTGACAGTTATGGAGCAGCATGTGAAGAGAAAGCGACTAATTACTGTTTAGTGTTCAGCCGAGTGAACAGTACAGCGTGTTACTGCCAGAGCAGACCATATGGCAACAACAGACCCGAGCCAAACCAAGCCAAGCCAAAGCAGTTCAGGCTAGAATTAACCAGTCCGGCTTCCAGCAGCTCCTCTCTGCACACACACTGGACCAGTACACCAGTGTGCTGTTCCAGTGTGAGGCCGAACTCCACGGAGCATGCTCCAGAGATGACTGGACAGTCATAAAGACGGTCACGGAGACTACGTCTAGGTTTTAGACAGTCATAAAGACGGTCACGGAGACTACGCCCAGGTTTTAGACAGTCTGTAGGACGTCACAGAGACTACGTCCAGGTTTTAGACAGTCATAAAGACGGTCACGGAGACTACGCCCAGGTTTTAGACAGTCTGCGGGACGTCACAGAGACTACGTCCAGGTTTTAGACAGTCTGTAGGACGTCTCAGAGACTACGTCCAGGTTTTAGACAGTCTGTAGGACGTCACGGAGACTACGTCCAGTTTTAGACAGTCTGTAGGACGTCTCAGAGACTACGTCCAGTTTTAGACAGTCTGTAGGACGTCACAGAGACTACGTCCAGTTTTAGACAGTCTGTAGGACGTCACGGAGACTACGTCCAGTTTTAGACAGTCTGTAGGACGCCTCAGAGACTACGCCCAGGTTTTAGACCGTCTGGGACATCTCAGAGACTACGCGAGTTTTAGACAGTCTGTGGACGCCTCAGAGACTATGTGTGTAAATGACAGCACTTATCAGACTGAGAGAAGTCACCTGAGCAGCAGGTGAGCTGTTAACCTTCTCTTTGTCTCTCCTCTTAGTTGTTTTTTGGTCTCCTTGTTTCCATTATCACCTCCAAACTGATTTGTTATGCAAATGACTGCATAAATCTGCATATCACTTAACGAGATCGCGTCTGTGCTACAGAGGCTGACTGATCTATGTGAGACAAATGACTCTTCAGCATTTAGCTCAACACAGCCTCACAGGGCTGCTAGCATGGCTACAGTGTTGTACGTTCACGGTGCTCGCACATAAATCCATCGTATCGTAGGGAACGGACGGTGAATGCTGCAGACACAAATTCTTTGCAGTCGGTCCATTTATGAAGCGTTCAATCCCACACCTTTAGTACGATACTTCCTCATTGGAGAAACAGATCATTCACACATGTTTCAGCAGCTCTCTGCTTTTCAAAATAAAAGCTCAGGGTCTCTGCAGACCATCACACACAATAGCTGTTGTCTCCAGAAACTAAACACACACACTAATTGTGTGTCTGTGTGTGTGTTTCCTCTGCTTTGCCTTCGTGTTGATCAATCACCGGTGCAGCGTGAGGAGCAGGGTGAGCAGTGGGAGGAGGGCTGGGGGCAGCGGCGATGTACCGGCATCCCACCTATTGGCACCATCCGTGTTCCAGCAAGCTCTCGTATAAATCACTGCTAATGACACCGGGACGGAGAGAGAGGAAAAATACCATGCAGGCAGGAGGAGGAGGAGGAGGAGGAGGAGGAGGAGGAGGAGAGCTATCTGGCTAAAATATTCTGCTCCTCAGGATATTTTCTTTTGGGGAGTTTGAAAGTATTTCACCTGCCGACAGCGAGATCGGAGAGAAACAGGAGAAGACGAGTGTTTCTGGTTGAGATGTCACCTTTAATTAAGCAAAGAAATCACACAATTAACAGTGAACGTCAGGACAGACGAACACACCGTGAAGAACACCTGAACATGCTGAAGACATGACTGTGTCAGAGAGGACAGAGAGGACAGAGGACAGAGGACAGACCGGAGCGCTGACGACGATCGATCGGGCCAATTAGGAAACTTAGTGAGGTGACACACACACACACGCACACACACACACAGGAGTCAGGCCCTCTCTTGTTGCTAAGCAACCCAACAACTCAAAGACTTGTGGGATAAGGAGGAAGTCAGCTGACGTTGCTGATGTCATCAGCAGCATGAGGACAGGTCGTAAAACGCTCAGACTGAACCGTGTCCACAAACATCCTGCTCTCACGTCAGCCTGCACTGACTCAAGTTGAAGCGTTTATTAAAATCATGACAGCATGAATCAGTTTGCTGTGTATCATGTGCCGCTCACGTTACGCCGACGCGAGCGTGTAACTGTGAGGCGTGAAGCCGGCGGCCGGCCTGTCTGAGGGAAAGTGGGAGCAGCAGGCCGTCTGGATTGCCACTTACGGAGCAAACCAGCCTCCCTTTACACATCACATCCCATCACACACTCTGCCCGTCCTCATTGTACTCCAGGAAAATCCTGATTGGACCTATTTTCCGCTGCTGCTCGCAGCTTAAACACAAAAAAGTCCCAAACGTGAACGTGCTCTCAGGCTGCAGCTTTACGCCTGTGAAGCTCAGACGCTAATCAAATGTCTTCTCCGCCTGCTTTTATTAGCAGAGAGCAAAACTATTTCAGCTGCAGGTGAGATCAGCTGTGGTTAATGTGCTCGCCACGACAGAGCCAGACTCGCCTGTTCCAGGCTTACATTCAGACCTCATCGCCCCACAGCGAGCTTCGATTTCACAACGACAAGACTGAGCAGCATGCAGGGGACCTATGCTAAGCTAAGCTAAGCTAAGCTATGCTAATTTTTTAGGCAAAAATGTCAAACTTTTCCTGTCAGATGTTTTTTTTTGGTTTCGGCTTCTTAAATGTGAAGATTTGATGATTTTCTGTTTTATATCAACGTGAACTCAACGACTCCACGAGTAAGAACGGAGCTAACAGCAGCTGCAGTGACTGTACTGTGCACCGTCAGTGTCAGTGAGTTAAATCACTGCGACTTTCTGACCTTCTTTTTGTGGAATTTCTTGAAATTGGCGACACGTTGGATAAGGCGACACGTTCAGCTCAGCTGGGAGAGCAGCCGCCCGTGTGTGAAGGCTCGGTTCGTGCTGTGGAAGCCGAGGTTTCGAATCCGACCTGTGGCCCTTTCTCACATGTCACTCTCCAGCTGTCTCTGTCAAAATAAAGCTCGAAAAGGCCAAAAAATATATTTAAAAACCGTTAATTCATTTTCCATTTTTAAACCTGGCTGATGAACGTCCCGTCGTTTGTGAATCCGCAGCGTTGTCCGCCTTCCTGTCGAGGTGCTGCCTCAACATAAATATTTCCTGTCGACGCCGTCAGCTCGGAGAGAAAAATGTAAATTCAACATTCAGCTTGCTGCAAACGTTTCCGTACGTTCACGTGTGTGAAATCTTTAAGCAGCCACTGAGCCTGCAGAGGATTCAAACACATTTTCACTTCCTCTTATCGCCTTTCTGATTTTCTCACACACACACACACACACACACACACACACTCTGATGCATGCAGAGCAGTACAGTGATATTCAGCTAAAAGGGGGGATGGTTTAAATTTTAATGACTTCTGCAGGAGGAGGCCGTTATTTCATTGGAAACAGTCGGGTGCACAGGCTAAAATCTATAATCCTCTTTATTGGAGGGAGGCTGTGTGGACGTCCTCTGGGAATACGTCTCCGTGGTGTGTGTTTGTGTGAGGGGGGAGGAGGTGCTGTGAAATCTCTTTGTTCTCTTTCAGGAATATTTCCCGGGATAATCAGCTGTGTCTCATGGAGACTAATGACGGCCTGATGGCTTATTCCACAAATCAATTTGAGACATGAAAAGGTGATATTTTTCACACTCGTCCACGTGGTTTCTGTGTGTGTGTGTGTGTGTGTGAACGCAGTGTCAGCGGTGAACATGACTCCTCATGAGGCAGGAGAAACACGTTTTCCGCCGCTGCAGACGTCTAATTTGACAGTTGATTTATGAGCAGGCTCTGTACGTGAGAGCTGCTCCTCCTCCACAGCTGAGGTGAGCAGCGTGCTCGGCTTTGACAGATGTTCACATGTGGAAACACACAAAGACTTCCTAACAAAGTGCTGCTGTTGGATTTAAAGAGACGTCGCCTGTAAATCAGTGTTTGTTGCAATTTACTGAGTGTAATCCCCCTGTGGTAAATATGTTCAGCTGTAACATGAAACAACTGTTTGAAAACTCTCAGCCAATCACCAACCAGGTCACCAGCAGCAGACACAGCAGCAGCTAATATTACTGACTAGTCCAACAGCAGTCAGCCCAGCTCGGCGTCTGTCTTTCAGCCTTTTATTTCACCAAGCTCTCACCAACCACTAAAAGTCAGTCCCAGATTTACTCTTGTCCGGCGGCTTCTTGCTCGCTCACTCTCTCCTTTTCTCTTCTTAGCTTCCTCCGTCAGCGTCCTCTTCGCTCTCTTCTCCTCTGCCATTATGTCCATAGAAGCTGCTGACTGCTGGGCCTGTAAACCTCTTCTTCTTCTTCTTCTTCTTCTTCTTCTTCTTCTTCTTCGTACAAACACTAACACTCCCCAGTGCTCTGAGCTCACAGCCCGGCTAACAGACTGAGCTAACATTAGCTAACAGCAGCTAACAGACTGAGCTAACATGAGCTAACAGCAGCTAACAAACTGTTAAGCGTTACGTCACGGAGACTACGCCCAGGTTTTATACAAAAATACTGATTTCTACATCATGCTGCTTTCAGTGTTTTAATGATAAAAATATACTGTGGACTGTGTGTGTGTGTGTGTGTGTGATGGTGTGTGTGTGTGTGTGTGTGTGTGTGTGTGTGTGTGTGTGTGTGTGATGGTGGGGGATGGTGTGTAAAATGGAAAAGTCATCCTTCTTCACAAAGCCTAATGGGAAGAGCGAGAGCCTGCTGCTTATCTACAACACCTCTGCTAGCACACACACACACACATCACACACACACACACACACACACACACACACACACACAGGGTTAAATGGAGGTTAAACATCAAGTGTCTGACACGATGTATATCAGCGTGAGATTCATTGTGGTAGAAAAACTCATCTGTTTCTGTTGTCACAGCTGATCACGCTTCACACCAACACCACATAAACACACACACACACACACACACACACTTGCTAAAGTAGCTAACCGCGAGCAACAGAAGCGGGCTCAGCAGCCGGACCGGACCGGACCGACCGGCACAGCCTCTGTCAGCACCGAGGTGGTTTACAGGCTTTATGATGGAAACATTGATCAGTGGTGAACAATACAAGCTCTGTCGCTGTCAGCACACCTGCACACACCTGTCACCTTCAGATCACACGTCTCTCCCTCCAAACCCCCTGAAGGAGGTGCCTCACAGCATGAAAACCTCCTCCACCCTCCACCCTGGTCTCCTGCAGCATTGACATCAGTATGACAGCCACGGGACACTCAAGGACAGTGAGGATGAGCCTTTATGAAGGAGCAGACTGCTGTGGACAAAGAAGACGGATCATTACACCGTCCAACAGTGGGAACAATAGAGGGAACAAGCTGCCTGCAGTCTGCCAAAACCCTCCGTTACACCGACAGCAACATACACCCTCTGTCTCTCTGCTGCTCCGTCCTAATGAACACATTGCAGCTGGCCTGATTTCCTCCACTTGTAACATTCAGTCCTGCTGACTCTCTGCCAGCCTCCAGTATGAGCTGGGACAGCTGATACCAACCAACCGCTGCCGTCACCTCGCAGCTGCACCGACTGATGCGACCGCGTGGTTCGACATCGAAGGAATCAAAACATCGACGCAGCGTCACATTCTTTACTGTCCTGTCTGCAGAGACAACAGTCTGAGTCCAGCGAAGGCTGGGACCGAGGACAGAGTCTGAAGGAAGGGACAGACTGGACGTAGTCTCCGAGACGTCCCTACAGACTGTCTAAAACCTGGACGTAGTCTCTGAGACGTCCCTGCAGACTGTCTAAAACCTGGACGTAGTCTCTGAGACGTCCCACAGACCGTCTAAAACCTGGACGTAGTCTCCGTGGACGCCCTTACAGACTGTCTAAAACCTGGACGTAGTCTCTGTGACGCCCCCGCAGACCGTCTAAAACCTGGACGTAGTCTCCGTGGACGCCCTTACAGACTGTCTAAAACCTGGACGTAGTCTCTGTGACGCCCGCAGACTGTCTAAAACCTGGACGTAGTCTCCGTGACGTCCCCGCAGACCGTCTAAAACCTGGACGTAGTCTCTGTGACGTCCCCGCAGACTGTCTAAAACCTGGACGTAGTCTCTGTGACGTCCCCGCAGACCGTCTAAAACCTGGACGTAGTCTCTGTGACGTCCCCGCAGACTGTCTAAAACCTGGACGTAGTCTCCGTGACGTCCCCGCAGACCGCTAAAACCTGGACGTAGTCTCCGAGACGCCCCCGCAGACCGCTCTAAAACCTGGGCGTAGTCTCTGTGACGCCCTGCAGACTGTCTAAAACCTGGACGTAGTCTCCGTGGACGCCCCGCAGACTGTCTAAAACCTGGACGTAGTCTCCGTGAAGTCCTTACAGACTGTCTAAAACCTGGACGTAGTCTCCGTGACGTCCCCGCAGACTGTCTAAAACCTGGATGTAGTCTCCGTGAAGTCCTTACAGACTGTCTAAAACCTGGATGTAGTCTCTGTGACGTCCCCACAGACTGTCTAAAACCTGGACGTAGTCTTCGTGAAGTCCTTACAGACTGTCTAAAACCTGGATGTAGTCTCTGTGACGTCCCCGCAGACCGTCTAAAACCTGGACGTAGTCTCCGTGAAGTCCTTACAGACTGTCTAAAACCTGGATGTAGTCTCTGTGACGTCCCCGCAGACCGTCTAAAACCTGGACGTAGTCTCCGAGACGTCCCCGCAGACCGTCTAAAACCTGGACGTAGTCTCTGAGACGCCCCTCAGACTGTCTAAAACCTGGACGTAGTCTCCGTGGACGCCCTTACAGACCGTCTAAAACCTGGACGTAGTCTCCGTGACGTCCCCGCAGACTGTCTAAAACCAGGACGTAGTCTCCGTGACATCCTTACAGACTGTCTAAAACCTGGACGTAGTCTCCGTGACGTCCCCGCAGACTGTCTAAAACCTGGACGTAGTCTCCGTGAAGTCCTTACAGACTGTCTAAAACCTGGACGTCGCAGGTTGAACCAGGCGAGCTCGGACACAGCTGAATTCTGGGAGGTGTAGTGTGGTGTGAGATGTGTCTGCGGGGGACAGGAGGCTGTACGACAGCATTCATCAGTGAAAGCGTCAGAGCAGAAGACGCTCTCAGCAGCCATTACTGTCACTGTCACATGAGCAAGGAAAGAAAACTGCAGTCAGGTTGAAGCTCTTAGAGGTAGAAAACCTCTACGTGTTGTTCGTCCTGATCGATGCTGATTATAAATACATATTACTTTGATCTACTTGTCCAGTCTTCACTCGTGTATTCAGGGTTTGATGTCCGTTAAACTCCGTACAGTGGCAGGACGTCCTCCACAGCTTCAGTGTTTTGTTTCTTTGTCTCATGGAAACTCCTTGGCTCTGCAGCTGATGGAAACTGAAGCTGGGATGCAGTTGTCAAATCTTTCCCACTGAGCTGGACTCTCGTCCTGAAGACTGCGTCTTATGAAATTTTTATGACGTTAACTTTTCCGGGTGTTTATCAGTCTGCCTGCGTGCTGCTGGACGCTCTTCACCTTGGCAGGTTGTGTGGAAGATGAAGCTGATTCTGTATCATCCTGTTTGTCTCGGAGTCGCGGTGACGTCTCCTGACACATTAAATATGCATGTTTGTATTTGACTTGTTCTTTTGTGCGGAACAGGAAGTCTGAGCTCGACTCTCAACCTTTAGAGCGAGTAGGAGAGTAGCTGCAGGCTGATGCAGACAGAACACAAAGGTTAAGTAGGCCACGTTTTTCCTTCTCTTGTGTTTCTGGCCTCTACAGTTTGTCTGTGGTATGTAGAGCATGACATCCTCCACCTGATGGAGGTTTGACTCTGTACGTCCAGCCGACACGCGTCACACACCACCAACTATTTCACTGATTCTGGTGAAACTGGATCATATTTAATGGAGAAAATGTTTCCTGGTTTTCTCTCTGATGTCCTCCGGCTGCTCCGCCTCAAATCTCTGTGATTTACAGAGTTTATGATGGACAGTGAAGTAAACTGCTGACAGCTGTAGCTGCTGTTAGCTCATGTTAGCTGCTGTTAGCTCATGTTAGCTGCTGTTAGCTCATGTTAGCTCAGAGCACCGGGGGAGTGTTAGTGTTTCTAACACAGACGTTTAGACCACCGGGAAGAAGAAGAAGAAGAAGAAGAAGAAGAAGAAGAAGAAGAGGTTTACAATGGCAGAGGAGAAGAGAGTGAAGAGGACGCTGACGGAGGAAGCTAAGAAGAGAAAAGGAGAGAGTGAGCGAGCAAGAAGCCGCCGGACAAGAGTAAATCTGGGACTGACTTTTAGTGGTTGGTGAGAGCTTGGTGGTCACTTACCTTTGTAATATTGTTTATATCATGGTCACTTTACATTACAATACATCATGTCACTTTTATCCTCAGTACTTGTCTGTTCGAAGGTTGATTGTTTCTCGTGTTTTTTGCGTAGGTTATACATATTTCTGTCTGTTTATTGTGTTTTTTTGCCTTTTCTACTTTGTTCTAACTCTGCAGTGTATGCCACACTGTCCTCTGCTGCTGTAACGAGTAAATGTCCCCATGGGGATGAATAAAGTATAACTAATCTAATTTAATCTGAAAGGCAGAAAGACAGACGCCGAGCTGGGCTGACTGCTGCTGGACTGAAACTGAAGAGCTTTCTGACATGTATGTCACATTCGTGGACCAGTTGATGGAGGAAGCATCAGAAATATGAACCGACGATGATTTTAATCATCTATCTGAGTGTTTCTCTGCCACTAAGACAGACAGGAAGTAAATCCCATTTCCTGCCTCTGCAGGCTTCAGCACAAACCAGATTCACTTAATGTGAAGCCAGAAAAAGACCCCACATCACTACACACACACACACACACACACACACACACACACACACACACACACACACACACACTGGCCATTGTGTGAATTAGAAAACACTTCAGTCACAGCAGCTTCCCCTCTGGCTGCTCTGCTTCCTCCATCACACTGATGGGAGAGTCTGCTTTGATGTGCTGCCACTGTGTGTGTGTGTGTGTGTGTGTGTGTGTGTGTGTGTGTGTGTGTTGAATTCATGGTCTTCATGGTCAGGCACCATCATATCTAAAAGAGCTCATAGTACATTATTACCCCTCTAGAACACTGCAGACTGCAGGGGTGCTCGTGGTTAGAATGGTATGAGTAATACCAGTGACTACAAACTGCTAGTTCATATTCGACGTCACGGAGACTACGTCCAGGTTTTAGACAGTCTGTGAGGACGTCACAGAGACTACGTCCAGGTTTTAGACAGTCTGTGAGGACGTCACAGAGACTACGTCCAGGTTTTAGACAGTCTGTGAGGACGTCTCAGAGACTACGTCCAGGTTTTAGACAGTCTGTGAGGACGTCACAGAGACTACGTCCAGGTTTTAGACAGTCTGCGGGGACGTCACAGAGACTACGTCCAGGTTTTAGACAGTCTGCAGGACGTCTCAGAGACTACGTCCAGGTTTTAGACCGTCTGTGAGTGCATGTATGTTGGCCTGGCGTTCACACTGAGCTGTAAATCTTATACGACAGAGAAGGAAACACAGCTGTGTGCAGAGAGGAGCTGGGTTCAGAGCCAACAGTCAGTCTGAATACTGAATACTAACGGATCAATACCCAGCTGGTGACTCTGCTCTCACACACACACACTCAATTAACCATCCTTCAGAGGACTCTACCTCAGATCCTCCACACACACGTACACGTCCTGACCTTAAATGATCACAACAGCTCGTCTTAAAGGGACAGGTCACCCTGATTACACCTTTTACTCACACATTTACTTTGATGTCTACAGAGCTGCAGGTCCTCCTCCACACAGTCCGCCATGTTGAACTGACAAAATATGACTTATAATGCCTCGACATGATCAATAAACGCAAACAGGACGATCAGCAAGAAGACTATTTCTGCACTGTTATTCTTCATGCAGTCAGCGTCCCCTTAAATAAGACTAAATGGGCTGGACACTACCAGCTTTGTCCACAGGGGGCGCCAGAATCAACACTTGATGTAGGAAGTCATTTGTTGTGAGTGTAATCCCACTGTGTAACTATGTCCAGCTGTACTCGAGTATTTGTTCTGATTACATTACTTCTGATCAAAAACTAGCGAGTCGACAGCTTTGCTAACAGCCAATCATCAACCAGGTCACCAACAGCAGACACAGCAGCAGCTAATATTACTGACTAGTCCAACAGCAGTCAGCCCAGCTCGGCGTCTGTCTTTCAGCCTTTTATTTCACCAAGCTCTCACCAACCACTAAAAGTCAGTCCCAGATTTACTCTTGTCCGGCAGCTTCTTGCTCGCTCACTCTCTCCTTTTCTCTTCTTAGCTTCCTCCGTCAGCGTCCTCTTCACTCTCTTCTCCTCTGCCATTATGTCCATAGAAGCTGCTGACTGCTGGGCCTGTAAACCTCTTCTTCTTCTTCTTCTTCTTCTTCTGTACAAACACTGACACTCCCCTAACAAACTGAGCTAACATGAGCTAACAGCAGTTAGAGTTTGCAGTCTGAGTTTTTACAGAAAACAAACGTTCTGTTTGAAGCTTTTTGGTCCCCAGAACATGACGAAGGTGTCAGGTTTATGTCCCCACAATGTACTAAAAGCCAGCCTCTTCCTCTCACACACACACACACACACACACACACACACACACACATAAATGCTTGTGGAGTCATCTCTTGTGAATAATTCCTCCGTGGTGGAACACAGCCTAATGCTCCCACCGTATCTCAAAATACCACCGCAATTAGCGACAGCCGTCCCCATTGAGCGCTGCAGCGTGGGGTCAATTAACGTTTGTGAGGTGGCACGGCAGAATCTGCAGCAGACATGAAGAGGATGGATAATCGCATTACGGGAAGCTGACAGGCTGCTTTCGCCTCGCGCTGTAATGAGATGCATGAAACATAAAGACAACAGGAAGGAGTCCGGTCTGTTGTTTTGTTTGCAGTGTCTCCTGTGAGAAGCCACAGGCCTGCAGGAAATGTGACGGCGTTACGCTGTAATCCCGTCAGACCACACCAACCTCACACAACCTCAGCAGGCCACCGGCCGCCGCCGCCACCACCGCCGCCGCTGCAGCTGCTGCTGCTGCTGCTGCTGCAGGGTGGAGTGGTGTCAAATTCTGCTGCAGTGACTCCAGCGATGATACTCAGCAGGCAAAGCATCATGTCAGTTCATGATGTAACAGCCTGCAGACAACAGAGAGGCTGTTTGTTGATGATGATGAGTGTCTGTGTTTGCAATGCCTTGTGGGAATCTGCTGGTGATGTCACACGGCGTGCTGAAGAGTATGATCAGCTGATAATAAACCTGATCAGCCAGTGTCAGTAATCAATACACAGCCATTAATAAAGCCAATAACTAACATTCAGACAACCTTAACATACTTAACAGTTACCAAGTGTTTCTGTAGCGTTGACAGAACGTTCTGAAACAAACATATTATCAGATTGAAGTTCATTATATAGATATGAAGGACGTCACATGACCGACGTCATTTTAATGTTAGACCAACACAGCAATGTTTCAAACATGAAGGTTTCTCTCTAACATAAGAGCCGCCTGGTGGATCAGATACAGTTTTAGACAGTCTGCGGGACGCCTCAGAGACTACGCCCAGGTTTTAGACAGTCTGCGGGACGTCTCAGAGACTACGTCCAGGTTTTAGACAGTCTGTGGTCACAGAGACTATGTCCAGGTTTTAGACAGTCTGTAGGACGTCTCAGAGACTACGGTTTACCTGTACAAACAGGTGTTTGGACTTCTGGGTGTCTGAGGAGGATTTCAGCATCACTGCATCTGTTTGTGATAGTGACATTTTACAGTACTAAAGGGTCAAGGTTGTAACTAAGTACATTTCATCTAGTACTGCAGTATTTTTCAAGGATCTAGTACTTTACAGAGTGTTTGTACACTGTGGTACCTTGACTGAAGTCAAAGATCCTCTGTTTGTTGTCTTGGCGTCACTCGTTATCAGGTTACAGGTTTGTTTGTCCCTGATGTCGTCTTCACGCTCTCTCCTCTGGTGACGAGGACGTCGCCCGGGTGACGAGTTACCATGTTGTCATGTTTGTGAGTCTCTGTGAAGGTGACTCTGTTTGTCTCAGTCTGCTGATCCACACTGACCTGTGATCAGGTGATTCGTACGTCTGTTCTCACACTATGTAACTTTGGGCTCCGGGTCGGGAGAAGTACGTAACGCTTTACGGCACTAAGTCACACACCACCAACTATTTCACTGATTCTGGTGAAACTGGATCATATTTTATGGAGGAAATGTTTTCTGGTTTTCCCTCTGATGTCCTCCGGCTGCTCCGCCTCAACTCTCTGTGATTTACAGAGTTTATGATGGACAGTGAAGTAAACTGCTGACAGCTGTAGCTGCTGTTAGCTCATGTTAGCTCAGTCTGTTAGCCGGGCTGCTGGGAGAGCTTGGTGAAATAAAAGGCTGAAAGACAGACGCCGAGCTGGGCTGACTGCTGTTGGACTAGTCAGTAATATTAGCGTATTGATATGTTGAATATAAACATATAAAGCTGTGTGTGTGTGTGTGTGTGTGTGTGTGTGTGTGTGTGTGTCAGTACACACAGTTTGTGAGTTTGTAAGAGGCGAGCAGGTGAACATGTGATCACTGCTCTGTGGTGCTGAGGGGTCGTCAAGGTGACTCGATATGAAGGACATCATCATCACCATCATTACCAGCACACACTCTCACACACACACACACACTCACACACACACACACACTCTCACACACTCGCTCAGGTGTGTTCACCTCCTCTCATTTAGACCTCCTCTCTCTGTCTGTCACTTTTCCTCCGTTCATTTTGTCTCCTGATGAATCTCAGCTCACTTTAACTGTTGAAGGTGCAGCACACACACACACACACACACACACACACACACACACAATATTAACGCATCAACATTCATGTGAACATCATGAGGCGTTCACGTGCTTTCGGGCTGGTTCGGTTCATGTCGTGGGCTGGGCTCCACGGACGGTACCGGGTGAAGGCAGCGGCGGCTCAGCCTGACAGTGAACCGATCAGCGCGGCTGACAGCGGCGTGATCCTGGAAGAATCACGGCGGAGCGCGGAGTTCTTTCTTACCGGTAAACACGGTGAACGATCCGACAGACGCTCCCTGAATCTCGGCGTGAATAAATCCCGGTGTGTGTGTGTGAGACGGTCCTCCGGTCCCCCTCTGTCCGTGTCCGTCTGTGTGTCTCCTCTCGGGCGCTCTGGTGCATCTCACACACGGAGCTGCTGCCGCTGCTTTGCTGCCGCTCAGGAGCCTCCGGTAGGACGGAACCCGGGGGCGCGTCTCCGACAAGAGCGCCGTGCACGACGACCGGGTCTGGTCTCTGTCGACCGGTGGAGCCCTGCGGGACAGCGAGTAGACACAGCCGGGATATACACGTCTGTCACGGCGGTGTCTTAATTCGAGCACTCCATTTTGAACTTCGCAACATTTTCCCGCTTTTTCTCCTCCACAGAGCGTTAGCGCCATCATTGACTGCTAAAACATAAATATGTGAAATATCAAACATACTCAGCTGACATGTGTACATCTTTATGTTTCTCAGTGTTTGGAATGTTCTACACTCAACGCTTGGACAGCTTTGAGTCAAAATGTTGCTCACAGTGCGCTAGCTTCAGACAGGACTCACACTTATGGACGCTTAGTTTAGCATGTTAGCGTGCTAACATCAACGCTAGTTAGCAGTAATCACAAAGTAACTGCACGTGAGGCTAGCTGAGTTACTTTACATTCAAGCTAGCAAAAAAGTCAGTCAGCTACATTAGCGATATCTTAAAACTAGCTAAATCTCCAACATTAGCTTATATTATCAGTTAGCCATGTTAGCATTTTCCCAAAACTAGCGAGGTCCATAACATTAACTTATGCTAGCAGTTAGCTACATTAGCACTAGCTCCAAACCAACTGGATCCTCAGCATTAGCTGCATTAGCTTTGTTATATTAGCTTTAGCTGTACTGCTACTTATCAATGTGTCCATCATAAAGTCTGTAAATCACGTCGGTACTGTAACGTTATTTCCTGTTGGTCTCAGAGGCTGCTGAGCCCGGTTCTGTTAGCATGCTAATGGCAGATTCAGTTAGCAGCAGTTAATTAGCATTAATTAGCTCTGTGTCCATCATAAAGTGTGTAAATCACAGAGAGCTGAAGCTGAGCAGTCGGAGCACATCAGAGGGAAAAGCAGCACATACATTGTGAATAAAGTCTGATCCAGTTTGAATAAAGTTCTGAAGCTGTGGTTCTGTTCAGTGATTAGTGAGGCCCGGACAGAGATGACTGCAGCAGACATTTGTCACCTCGTGGGATGGGTCCAGTTCTTTTTTTAAACGTCAGACTTCTCTCTGTGATGCTAAAACCCCAAACACAGATGGAAATAACAAAGTGAATCCCGGTGGAGAAAAATAAAGAGGTCTAATAATAAATCGCACGGCGCAGCAGGAAGTCGCTGTAACCTTGGCAGCCGGGCTGAAAACCTCTGCTGCTGCACAGACGTCCACTGGGACCACATGTCATCCGTGAAACATGTCACATGACGTGTCACATGACCTAAAACATGGACATTATCATGGTGGTTAAAACACTGAAACATTATGTAAACGTTTGGATGTGGTTGTATTTGTGTCTTCACTGCAAACATCTGACTGGTGTTCGATCCCTGGTCAGGGTCACAGAGCCAATCCCACAGACCGTCTAAAACCTGGACGTAGTCTCTGTGATGTCCCCACAGACTGTCTAAAACCTGGACGTAGTCTCCGTGACGTCCCCGCAGACTGTCTAAAACCTGGACGTAGTCTCTGTGACGTCCCCACAGACTGTCTAAAACCTGGACGTAGTCTCCGTGACGTCCCCGCAGACTGTCTAAAACCTGGACGTAGTCTCCGTGACGTCCCCGCAGACTGTCTAAAACCTGGACGTAGTCTCCGTGACGTCCCCACAGACTGTCTAAAACCTGGACATAGTCTCCGTGACCCACCTGTCAGTCAAAGCGTCCACGCTCTTAATCCTGCATAACTTTAAGCCTTAATATAACCTGAACAGGTGAGTTGTATATAAATTCACCCTCAGTACAGTTGTCATGAACGGGGAAATTAGCTACAGAGACCAAAACTGTTTTTTGTACCAGGCTGTAAACATGTTTATTTCTGCTGTGAAGTTGGACATTTGAACATGGGGACTTATGGAGACTGACTCACTTCTGGAGCCAGCCTCAGGTGGACGTGAGAGGAACTGCAGTTTTTGGTTTCACTTCACGGACACGGAGGTGCTGATTGGTCGAATCGAGGCAAAAACAAAAGAACATCAAAGTATAAAAGTGAGGAGGACACGTCGCCCGCTCACGTTGGATTAAGATAAACCTGAAACTACGACTGCTTCTATCAGGGTTGATCCTCTGTGCAGAACTTCTGTGTCACATATTTTTACAGTGTAGTTTATCTCATTTTTATAGTACGCTCATGTGTATTCATACACTGACAAAACTGCAACAATAACATGTTCAAACATTCGGGTGATCCAGAACCATCCAGAACCGACCTGAGGAGGTCTGCAGGGTCGTGACTTCCATGGTTATTCCACACAGGATGAAGAGTCTGAGGTGGAGATCTGGCTCCACCTGCTGATCAAAGATCCTGTGTGATGACAGTCTTATAGATTAATGTTTTTACACCACAAACCACCTCAGACTACGTCCAGGTTTTAGACAGTCTGTAGGACGTCACGTGTTGTACTTTCTGCACTCACTTCATCAGGATCTTGAGTTTCGAACACACAGATGTTCCACAGTGCAGTCAGACATTTGATCTGAGTCACTGGCAGCGATGATCACACTGAGGGAAGTCCGCCCTGACGTGAGGCCTTTGGTTCATTGTTTTATTGTTTTATTGTTTTATTGTTTTATTGTTTCGTTGTCTGTCTGACTGCTGATGTTCGCACACTGCACGGGGAACTTCCTGCATGGTTCAGGTCAGGTTAGTTCACACGTCAGACATGTTGCAGCAGTGGATCTGAGCTGTTCCTGCCGATCTCAGTGTGCACCCCCCCCCCGTCCCTGGAACGCCCTGACCCGGCCCTGCTCACCGGGCCTCCATGCTGTGCTCAGCAGCGGTGGAGGAAGCGGCTCGGTTGAGAATTTCCAGCCCGTGTCAGGGCTTTCCAGTGTGGGCGGAGCGTGGCTGCAGGAGGCCGGCGCCGGAAGTCACTTCGTGGGTTCTTCATCACATGTTCCGCTGTCACAAACGCTCCGGGCTGTGGATCAGACGTCCTCCGTGCTCTGAGCCGTGAATCTGCCGACTGTCTGCGATGAGTGAGGCCGTGCTGGTGGACCTGATCCACGGCTGCAGTGCAGCATGCTCCGGCGCGTCTCTGCTGGAGGACTCCCGCCTCGGACCCGCAAATCTTCCTGCTGTGCGGAAAAGCCACCGTGAGAAAAACAGCTTGTCATGCGTGACTCTGAGCTCGTGTAAGAACGTGCGCGTGCTGGACTCCGGATCCACCGCGGAGTGTCTGTACCGGTTCAAGCAGACCATGGACGAGCTGGACCTGAGCTCGGTCCGGGTCCTCACGACCCCGCAGGGTCGAGATGTGCTGCGCGTGTACCAGGAGCAGCTTTTCACGGCCGTGTACACCTTTGATTACGAGGTGAACGATGTCACCTGTCCGAGCTGCAGAGGCTCCGCCCACACCGACTCACCTGGTGAAAGAGTCCACGAAGAAGAAGAAGAAGAGGTGTCGGCGTTTCTGCGGCAACTTCCTGCGCTGAAGGGTGACGTCACAGTCCTGAAGTCCACTCTGATCCCAGGTCAGTTTATCAAAGATCAAACGTTATATAAACGTTCTGCAAACGTTACTACAGAACACACCTGTGCACAAATAATCTCAGAATAATGAATTAATATAATCAAATCTAATTATTTAGACCGCAGACTGTCTAAAACTGGACCTAGTCTCTGTGACGTCCCCACAGACTGTCTAAAACTGGACCTAGTCTCTGTGACATCCCCGCAGACTGTCTAAAACTGGACCTAGTCTCTGTGACGTCCCCACAGACTGTCTAAAACTGGACCTAGTCTCTGAGACATCCCCGCAGACTGTCTAAAACTGGACCTAGTCTCTGTGACGTCCCCACAGACTGTCTAAAACTGGACCTAGTCTCTGAGACATCCCCGCAGACTGTCTAAAACTGGACCTAGTCTCTGTGACGTCCCCACAGACTGTCTAAAACTGGACGTAGTCTCTGTGACGTCCCCGCAGACTGTCTAAAACTGGACGTAGTCTCAGTGACATCCCCACAGACTGTCTAAAACTGGACGTAGTCTCAGTGACATCCCCGCAGACTGTCTAAAACCTGGACGTAGTCTCTGAGACGTCCCCGCAGACTGTCTAAAACCTGGACGTAGTCTCCGTGACGTCCCCACAGACTGTCTAAAACCTGGACGTAGTCTCTCAGACGTCCCCGCAGACTGTCTAAAACCTGGACGTAGTCTCTGAGACGTCCCCGCAGACTGTCTAAAACCTGGACGTAGTCTCTCAGACGTCCCCGCAGACTGTCTAAAACCTGGACGTAGTCTCTGAGACGTCCCCGCAGACTGTCTAAAACCTGGACCTAGTCTCTGTGACGTCCCCGCAGACTGTCTAAAACTGGACGTAGTCTCTGTGACGTCCCCGCAGACTGTCTAAAACTGGACCTAGTCTCTGTGACGTCCCCGCAGACTGCCTAAAACTGGATGTAGTCTCCGAGACGTCCCCGCAGACTGCCTAAAACCTGGACGTAGTCTCCGTGACGTCCCCGCAGACTGCCTAAAACTGGACGTAGTCTCTGAGACGTCCCCGCAGACTGCCTAAAACCTGGACGTAGTCTCTGTGACGTCCCCACAGACTGTCTAAAACTGGACGTAGTCTCAGTGACACCCCCACAGACTGTCTAAAACCTGGACGTAGTCTCTGAGACGTCCCCGCAGACTGTCTAAAACCTGGACGTAGTCTCTGAGACGTCCCCGCAGACTGTCTAAAACCTGGACGTAGTCTCCGTGACGTCCCCGCAGACTGTCTAAAACCTGGACGTAGTCTCTGAGACGTCCCCGCAGACTGTCTAAAACCTGGACGTAGTCTCTGAGACGCCCCCAGACTGCCTAAAACTGGACGTAGTCTCTGAGACGTCCCCGCAGACTGTCTAAAACTGGACGTAGTCTCTGAGACGTCCCCGCAGACTGTCTAAAACCTGGACGTAGTCTCTGAGACGTCCCCGCAGACTGTCTAAAACCTGGACGTAGTCTCTGAGACGTCCCCGCAGACTGTCTAAAACTGGACGTAGTCTCCGTGACGTCCCCGCAGACTGTCTAAAACTGGACGTAGTCTCCGTGACGTCCCCGCAGACTGCCTAAAACTGGACGTAGTCTCTGAGACGTCCCCGCAGACTGTCTAAAACCTGGACGTAGTCTCTGAGACGTCCCCGCAGACTGTTCTGTCAGTGTCAAACAAACTCGTGTGTGACTCTCTCTCTCTCAGACTGTTTCGGTCACGGCTTCAGCACTCGAGCAGGCGGTGTGTCCTACATCCCGACGCTGTCGTCCTTGAATCTGTTCAGCAGCAGCAGGCGGAGGGACCCCGGGGCCGTGGTGCGGGAGAACAGACGCAGACTGGCCCTCCATGCTGGTTTCCACCCGGAGGCTCTGCGTCTGGTCAAGGTGTGTAGGTTTGTTCGTTGTGTAGTGTATATCACACTCTGCTGCTGTAAGAAATGAATCTCCCCGGTGTGGGATGAAGTATAGTCTAATCTAATCTAAGGTACTAATCTGTGGTTACACCAACTATCCTGGATGACGACGACGACAACGACAACGACAACAACAACAACAACAACAACAACAACAACAACAACAACAACGACAACAACAACAACAACGACAACGTCGACGTGTGGAGGCAGTGTTTCCCTTGTAAATGCTGCCACCTGCTGGTTCCTGGTTTCATGCACAGCCTCTCTTCTTGTACATGTGATATTTATTTTACTACCAATCAATGACAGACGGACACAACAGACTACAGGGAAGATGAATAAAAGAAAAAACTTCCTTTAGGTCTCTGTCAGTTTAATTTCAACATGAGATGTAAGCAGACGTCCTGATGAAACGCTGTGCAGCAGGTACCTGTGATACGCTCTGACCGGGCGGAGCACTTCATCGCAAAGCGTGTACGTACATCACTTACAACAGGAAGTAAAGAAACAAGTGAGAGACGAGTCGTCGTGAAGACCCTCGAGATGTTCTCACAAGGAAAATGACTTATTGTTAAACTTCATGATGACGTTTATTTAAGTTTGACAAGTATAGAAACACTTTTTCTGTCTTAATGTGAAAGATCAAATGAAAGATCTTTTGTCAGCATTATTTGTCTTTGCATCCAACAGTCCAAACCCAGATACTCAGTGTACTGTCAGAGAATATTCAGCTACCAACTTAATCATACTGAGAAGAACTCATACCTACCTGACAAGACGAGTCCGCCTCGAATCATCCATAACAGAAGTACATTGCCAGGCTCCACTCAAATATCCATACCGTGAGAAGAGTCCACACCAGACTCATATCGACCAATTTAATAGAAACATAAGACGATCCTCACATCGTCGAATACGAATGTCTCCAAACTTCATTCAAGTATCAGTTTAATGACACTGTGAGAAGAGCAGCAGACTCAGATATCTACCAGTGTAATGAAAAGTAACAAAGATATTCATACTTGCTTTTACTTCATGCATGAACCTTTCTGGATTCGTTGGCCTGTTTTTTTTTGCAGGTGAACCACGCCAGCGATGTTTGGGTTCTGGGAAAGCCGAGCCGGAGAGCTACGACGCGATGGTGACCGACCAGACCGGGGTGGTTCTGGCAGCTCCGGGAGCCGACTGCATGCCCATCCTGTTCGCCGATCCGGTGTCGAAGGTCATCGGAGCCGCTCACGCAGGTAGATGTTTCCTTTATAGAGGTTCAGACCTCCTCAGATGTTAAAGCACAGTGCTTACTTTCCTGCACCGGTCCTCAGGTTGGAAAGGAACCCTGATGGGGGTTGCTATGGCAACGGTGGAGGCCATGGTGACGGAGTTCGGTTGCCAGGTGAGCGACATCGTGGTGGCCGTGGGGCCGTCAGTGGGGGCGTGTTGCTTCACCCTGGAGAGAGATCAGGCGATGGACTTCCACTGCATTCATCCAGACTGTGTGCCTGATCCAGGGTCAGCCCGACCGCACGTCAACATCCGCCTCGCCAACAGGTAGCACTCAGAATATTGGTCCATATCCGCACTGATCCATCAGATCACCTGTCTCACCTGGTCTGGACTACCTGTTGTCTAATTCCCCAGAATTCTCCTTCAAAATGGCGGCATCCTGCCTGAAAACATCCATGACAACACGGTGATGGAGCGCCCCCGTGTGACACCCTGCACTTCCTGTCACCCTGAAGCCTTCTTCTCCCACCGCAGAGACGGACTCAACTTCGGCACCCAGGTGGGTTTCCTGTGGATCAAGGAACGGCGCACGGACTCCACCTCCCACAGGCGAGGCGGTCTGACAGGACGCCGCCGTGTGGTTTGGACTTCTTAACCATCAGCAGGTAGAAACACCTGCAGAGCCCGTCTGTTTCCTCTCATCATGGATATTTACGGTCATCTCAGCAACACATTGCACAATTAGTATGTTCTGTTCCTCTGTTTAAAGCAGCCTAATTTTAATGTCAAATAAATGAAACTGCACTGTTAAAGTTCCAGCTGAGTGAATTTTATCGAACAAATCAAGTTCAGCAGCTGTTCTTAATCAGCCTGTAATGAGCAGTTCAGGTTCAGACGACGACGGAAACACCAACGCTGTGGATGTATTACATAACTGCAAACTTCACTGTAACATTCACGAAGAATTAATGTTATTAACGATTAATCCAGAAAATGTGACGCCTCAAATGTCAAAGTTCAGTTTACTGTCAGAGGCAGAAAATACTCACATGGAGCTGAGATCAGAGACTACGCCCAGTTTTAGACAGTCTGCGGACGTCTCAGAGACTACGTCCAGTTTTAGACAGTCTGCGGGTTGGCACAGAGACTACGTCCAGTTTTAGACAGTCTGCGGGACGCCAGAGACTACGCCCAGTTTTAGACAGTCTGCGGGACGCACAGAGACTACGCTCAGTTTTAGACAGTCTGCGGGACGCCACGGAGACTACGCCCAGTTTTAGACAGTCTGCGGGACGCAGAGACTACGTCCAGTTTTAGACAGTCTGCGGGGACGTCACAGAGACTACGTCCAGGTTTGGTCACCAAAGCTTCACGAGGACTTTTGATTTGTTCTATATCTCAACATTTGATTCATTTGTTCTTTTTAAAGCTTCTCTGGGTGTTTCAGGTGTAACAGGATGGGGTGTTGTTTAGCTCGGTTGAGTCCTCGCCGCAGCGTCGCAGGGTTCAAATCCGACCCGTGGCTCTTTCCCGCATGTCATTCCCCGTCTCTCGCTCTCCACACGTTCCTGTCACTCTTCAGCTGTCTCTATGCAATTTTTAAATAAGCTTGAAAAAGGCCAAAAAAAAATAATCTTAAAACAATAAAATAAACGTGACAGGAGACGTGAACACAAACTAAATTTATATTCACGGAGCCTTCACTCTGATAAACATCCTCGTCCTGCATTAGAAAAGTTCAAACTCACCAAAGCTGTTAGGACCAAAATATCTCAAATAAATCAAGTTCATCATTGTAGTTTTCAGTGTTTGCACTGGAAGCATCGCTGCACAGTTTAAAAGAGGACAGCACACAGGTGGAGTCTCTGGCATACAGACAGCATTTATTTTGACAAATATCTCAGAGTTGTTGATTTGTCTTAAAAAGCAGCCCTTTTTCTAAAAATAAATTAACAAATAAAAACGTCTGTCCGTTAATGTGAAAAGCTGAACGCCTCCAGTCTGAACGTCCTGCAGCCGAACAACCAGCTGAGTCAGTTTCAGGTGAAATGCCCCTTTAAAACAATCAGTTATGGAATATAAATAATAATACTACTTGGAACAGATGCAGCTCATTCGTTCGACTTGCTGTTGACTCAATAAATAAATAAAAGTCCATTGTACAGAGCGATTCATCAAAGTGAACCAACGAGACGCAGAAGAATCCAGCATCAGGAATGAAACACGTCAACTCAATGGTCCACTTACTGTCAACATGTTGCCTCAGTCCTCGTCCTTCCAGACTTTCTGTCGAGTCCATAAGTCCTGTCTAAAGTCAGTGTACTGTGAGAGCCTGTTGACCCAGAGCGGTCAGTTTGTCTCCGTAGCTGAAGGTGGAGGAACCACCGGCGTGGAGAAAAATGGCGGCAGAGGAAGCCGCCGGAGCTGAAGAGGTCGAGGTGAACGCCTCGATATACAAATGTAAGCTGGACATGTGATTTATATTTAGATTCTGGTGCTAATGAGCAGTGAGGAGAACATTACGACAGAGTGTATCAGAAGTATGTAATTAGTAACCTAATGCAGTTGGTGCTCCGATCTTTGATCCTTAAACCGATGTGAAGCACCAACATGTTCTAGGAACACTTAAATCAGTCCCGTGATCCTGTAGGACGATGACGACCGTTACAGACTGCAGTTTTGGTTTTATTGCTCAGGTGGTGAGATATCTGCTGCTGAAACCACCTCAGTGCACTGGAAGGATCTTTGTGGTCGCAGTGAACATTATCGAACATCCTGCTGGGTTAGTGCGAGTTTCTATCGAATCATCATGTCGTGTCGGGGATTTAATCTCTTCATGGTCAAAAATAGAAACTAAAAATCAAACCGTGAACAGAACGGACATCAGGTGGTCTGGATCGAGTTTTGCGATTCGTCAATCACTTCCATCGTCAAACTTTTAACTATGGCTTGTTCAAGTTTTCATTGTCCCAGTGTACATGGCTTATTCTTCCTCGTTTGACAACAGTCTGTCTGTCCAACAGGTCTTCTGTCTTCATTTGTTCAAATCATTAAATAAAATGGAGAACATCTGCTTTTAGTCGCAGACTCAAAGGTTCTCTATGTAACCTTCAGAAAACCTGTTTAAAGACGACTTTGGGCGTTAAGAGCACTGCAGCGAGCGTCAAACTGATCATTGACTAAAAACACGAGACTGAACTCCAACTTAAAAATAACGTTACTATATTTTATCTGGGCTGCAGCTCGCCGTTTACAAATCACCCATCAGCCAACACCACAAAGCAACCAACGCCAGGCCCGCACAGCCGAGCCACAGCCAACCAGCTGTATTGTATTAGCCGCGGTATTCGTATACGTAATCCACCCAAAACAGGATTTTGATACATTAGCTAGCTAACAATTTATCCATGTTACCTAGCAACCTAACGTTAGCCAGCTAAAACCACAATATGATATATTCGACGTGCTCTGCAGTGACGATAGTTTTGATTTTGGACTGTGTTGTAGTGGCTGCTGGTCCTATGTTGACGTTAGCGGACGCCATCTTTAACGTTAGCTTGTGTTGCTCACAGCTGTCACTGAGAGAAGACACGAGGCCCGCGTCTGCAACCAAGACAGTTGTGAGAGGGCTTACTTTAAGTTATAAATAAATAAATTAGTGATATAAAGTGATAAAATGAAGACGTGAAATGACACAAATTCTCTGAAATCACTTGTACGAGACACTTCAGATCACATCGGTTTGTTCTAGAGGCCCAATGACGACACGACTCAATTAAGTCATTTAAATTAGACACAGGTCTGTCTGTGGAGGGGGGCTTGGTTGGCCTTTGGCTGCAGGTGCCAGGTGAGGTAAGTGACATAGCTAGTGCTCATTGGCTAATCTATGCTACCTTTTAATGCAGTCGCGTGCTGGACCTCGAGTTCCCTGCCACACAAACACACGGAGGTCAGATGGGTACGCGGCCTGAGAACTGTAACTATAACTGTTTGTAGAAGTGGCTCTGTTTATGTTGGAGTGTGAGCAGTGGTCAATAAAAGGACATTATCTGTGTGTGTGTTTGTGCTGAGGGAACTCAGACCTGCTACACTGTCCAACTGAGGTGATCTTGTAATCAGTCCGCTTGGCCTCAGATCAGTTTTATAGTTTAAACTCTATGACTCCGCTTGGAGTCCGAGTAGTACTGATCAATCGAGTTTGAGCAGGTTTGGTTGGACAGGTGATCCACGTGGACACACTGGCAATACAAACTTGGAACCCATCGACTACGGTCTGACAACTATTAGCCTCATTTATCCAGTTGCTAATCACCACCCAGAAACATTTGTTGTTGCCCCAACAGGTTGATCGTGAGGCGATAGCTGAGGTTGACGTCTACATGACAACATTTCTTTTCTTTGTTGAACGTCTTGCACCAGTCCAGAGTCCCATCCAGCAATGAATGGATGCACCACATTCTGATACTGCAGTAATGATTTCAACGTCTGCCGAGCTTCAAATGTTCACTTTGTGTCGACAATCAGTGAAGCTGATTTGACGACACACGTGTAACTGATGGTATAATTAGAACCAAGACCTTTGACTCCAAAATCTGCTGCTGTGTTTCACAGAGAAAACAGATCACTGCACACATCTGAATTCTCCTGAAATAAACAAAATGAATCCAAAATCGTCTGCAAAGCAAAATAAGTTAACACTCACATGACACCTGCCTCCAAAAACACAGAATGTATCTGAAGAAAGTGTCACATTCATATGTACACTAGAAAAGGTGTAAATAAATGTAGAGTGTGCCTGACATACATTATTATTGACACTGCAGTAGCACAGAGACTTCAATAAAGTTAGTCAAAGGCAGGCTTGAGGTTGCCAAGCAACCAGGGTCAGCTGCAGGTCAGAGCAATTAACTGCAGCTGTGCTCTGTCTGTGTGTGAGTGACTGCTGAGAGACACAGAAAATCTCTAAATGAACCCCTCCAACTAGTGGACACTAATGCCAAACGGTAGGTCGTATCAAAAAGCCCAAATGACCGTGAGCATCCTCATCTTGTCGACCATGTGAATGCCGAATTTCAGTGTCTAAAGTTAAAAAATGTGACCTGGGGAGAGAGAGAAAGAACAGGTGCCCCGTGCTCCTTTGGGAAATTTCTCCTCTCCAGTTTACATGGGAGTAGATGGGGCTGTCGGTGGGTGATCCTGGCGCATCAGTGTCTCCGCCAAAACTATAAGTCTGACAGCTTCAGCAGTGATATCGCTGCGTAGCCCACGAATTTTCCTACGTTTCTATGTATAAATTATTTCTGTAGAGTGACATTTGTGGCCACGAGAGCCGTTTGCAAATGTATTTTTTGACAAATGTTTCTCTCCCTCTCCACTCTAGCTCTGGAAGATTCTACCAATACACACCCATTGTAAATTTTGGCGTGGTTTTTGGTGATTTTTGGTAAAACCGTTTGGTGAAACTCTTAGAAAAGTCACAGCACACCATTCCCGGCCGAGCCGGTCGTTTTGATACCTTTTTTGTGTATGTGCAACCAAAACTGAGGGAGGAGTCGCGCTGAAATCCCTGGAATACGTGGGAATAATCAGTATGGGGACAGTGTGTCTCAGTTAAAAGTTTCAAAACATCCAAACAGTTACTTCCTGTTGCCACCAGGTGTCACCAAACTGCACAGATCAGTCACAGGAAGTACACTGATCTTTTCAGCTTAAAAGTACGATTTTAAAAAAAAAAAGAAAGAAGAAAAGTCCAGACGCAGAAAAACACTGATGCTACAATCCACTTCCTGTTAGTAAGCACCAGGTGACGACTCTTGACGTCACGCTTCCTTCTGGTTTGTGATTTTGTTGCTCGGAGACGGCAGGAAGTTGTAGTGATGGAGGGGGATGATTCACAGTCAAATATATTTGAGCAAGAAGACACAGAGCTCGCTCTCCGTCACGACAGAAACAAGAAGTGATGTCGCTGAAGCAGGACGATGCAGAGCCGAAGCAACGCTGAGAATTGGCTGTAGAAAAGCTTTAAACAGTTTTAGTGTTCAGTCTGCTGCCTCGAGCCAAACAAACGAGCTGACAATGATGTCTGCTGCACTGGATTAACAATCCCTGACAGTGGAAAGAGGAATGGAGGAGTGGAGGTCCTGAGGAGCGACAGATGAAGAAAATAAAGACGAAGAAGGAAGGAGTGTTTGTGTCAGTAAAATGTCCAGCTACCTTTGTGTGTGTGTTTGTGTGTGTGTGTGTGTTATCAGCTGCAGTGGCACAGCAGCAGTCCGGCCACTAGGGGAAGCAAGTTGAGCAGCAAAAGCCACAAAGTGATGGCCAGACCTGGAGAGCTGGAGCACGGGTCTGAAACAGACAACAAGCAAACAAACAAACAAACACGTGAAATATGTGTGCGCGTAATAAACAAAACAACGCTAACACTGACGCCGGTGGTGGTCAAATACTCGACAGGGCGTCTTTAATCTTTCAAACCCTAAATAAGTAAATAATTCAGATGACTGGTGGTTTTTACATTACAGCAAATGATGGACAGTGAAGTAAACTGCCCACAACTGTAGCTGCTGTTAGCTAATGTTAGCTCAGTTTGTTACACGGGCTGCCCGGACTGTGAGCTCAGAGCAGAAGAAGAAGAAGAAGAAGAAGAAGAAGAAGAAGAAGAAGAAGAAGAAGAAGAAGAAGTTTACAGGCCCAGCATTCAGAAGCTTCTATGGACATAATGGCAGAGGAGAAGAGAGTGAAGAGGACGCTGACGGAGGAAGCTAAAAGCTAAAGAGAAAAGGAGAGAGCTCGCTTGATGTTCGGCTGTTAGCAAAGTTGTCGACTCGAGTACAGCTGCAACAAAACATGACAAACACTGATTTATGTTGTCATGTTGCTGTAAAGTCGACAACAACCTCAAAGATGACCACTAGATTGTTGGAAACAAGAATCACATTATATAAATGTCTCATGATCGTGACAAGCTACAGCAGAGGACTATTATTAAATTAACTCCAGGCTTTCTGTGCTAACTTTTTCTGAACAGGTTCCGGAAAACTTTTGGTCAACCAGCAGAAACTAAACGTGTAAACACGTAAAAAACGACAAGTGACACTGACCAATGGGGTTACTCCTGGATGTGTTGATGGGCGGGAGCTGGTGGGGCAGAGGGCAGTCTTCACAGAAGTCGGTGCAGGCCGGGCAGACCAGGACGCCGTTGTAAACCCAGTCGTTGACTCGCACACTGACGCTCAGCAGCTGGCCTTTACGGACGCAGTGGAAGGAGCGATCCTGAACGTACACGGTCAGGCCCTGAGCTGAGCACCACACCTGCAAACAGTTTCAAAGTCTGAGTCAAGTCACCAGACGACTACAAACGCTTGTGGCTGGATTTACAGCACCTTGTAGCATCCGGAGCCCCAGTCAGGGTACGTCATCTTCCTGGTGCACTGCTCCATCACAAAGGCCGACTTCTGGTACAGACACACCGAGTCCGGTCCATACTGCTCCGCTCCATAGTTCCTCCACCAGTCTGAACACACACACACACATAGAAACTCTGGACACACTGACACCGTCATCACACCGTGCTGACAGCAGCAGCAGTGTGAGGTGAGGATTACCTGGCTGGTTCTCGGACACTCTGCAGTACGAGTTTCTCTGATATTCTCCGCTCAGGTGCCAGCTGAACTCCTGGCTGAAGGGACAGTAGTCTGCGATCTCCACAGCACCGCCGAAGAACGACAACTGATCAGCATCCACGTCCGGGATCCTCTCGAAATACTGACACACACACACACACACACACACACACACACACAATACAGATGACTCTTCACAATTGACATGTAGAAGCTCCAGAATGTTTCCAATAATTGATCGTAGACTAAAAATCTTTGGACCAAAGTTTTTTTTTTTTTTTAACATATTCTGACATTTTATAGTCAAACTGACAAATTCATTCATGATGATTATAATGAACACTTTGGAACAACAGTCATTCAGTCTGAATCTGGTCCAAACCTTGTTCCACTTCTAGGGTTGCAAAATTCCAGTAATTTTCAAAGTTGGAAACTTTCCCTGGGAATAAACTGGGAATTTACTAAATTGAAGGTTGGCCCTTTAACAGGGAACTTAAATATAGTTCCCTGTTAAAGTTTACACTTAATAACCATAAATTCCCATAAAGCTTCTGATGATGGAATATTTCCAAAATTCCCAAGCTTAACTTCCCATGGAAAGTTTCCATAAATTTACCAGAAACGTTCCACCCCTTTGCAACTCTATCCACGTCAGATCAATACAGACAGTTTACTATACAAAATATCAGAGGGACCAATCAGGAGAGCTCGCACTGCTCGAGATGATCGGACAGATGAGGTCCCGAGTCATCTGCAGGAGCACAGATATTATGTCTGGTTCTGGATGGTTTTAGTCTGGACCGGATGTGTTTTACTGGTTTTACTTGGTGTGAAAGTATCTGTGCTCTCAGCTCGGCCCATTTTTCAGAGTGTGTTCGTGTACCTGGTACTCCAGCGGCAGCTCCTGTGGGTATTTCTGCAGGTTGCAGACGGCCACGGCGAGCTGGTCCTGTCTGCAGGTGAGCTGCAGAGGAGAAGCTCGCACTGTGTCGCAGTACGGAGTCACAGCGTGTCGTCTGAAACAGCAAACACACCAAAAACCAACCGACCGTGAGCTACGACGAGTCAGACTGACGTTCTTTGTGGTCATGGGAGAACTTGTGTTATTGTGACCTCTGTCTCTGCCGGTCCATCCAGAACTTGCAGCTCTTCATGGCGAAGTCGCAGCCGAGGCCGCGGCCCCAGTCCAGCCTCTGGGCCAGGCTGTAGTTGGCCCGGTACCAGCCGCTGTCCTCCATGATGGCCAGCGTCAGCCGAGAAAACACCCGGTTCTGTGTGTGTGAGCCTGTCATCGCCTCGTTCTGAGGGAGGAAGAACAAAAATGATGAAGACGTGGAGAAAGTGTTGGCTTCCAAAGTCAGACAGAGGACGGACAGTCACCTCCAGCAGTCTCTTCTCCCAGTGGTTCAGTTCGGTTCCCGTCCCGCCCTGGTTCTCCAGCTCCATCCCCTCCAGGATGGGACAGTTAAAATGTCTCCTCGCCTCCTCCTGGAGCCAAACAGAGGAGCACATACAGCTCAACTAAACAAGGACTGCAGGTTATTATTATGAATGATCGTAAAACAATAAAAATGTTACATAGTTTTGTCTGATCAACAAACCCAGATAAAGTCTGACTGGATGAGACAAACGACATAAAATACGTCCAGCGTCTTAAAAAGTTGTCGGTCATCACCGAACATGGAAACCCGTCTGCTCACTGCTCGTCCTCAGAGCGCCATCGTGTTTCTACTGTGCTCTTGTTTCAGATTCTTACTGAACAAAGTGCATCATAGACTTTAGTTTGGCTCAGATCTGATGGAAGAATCCCGGTTAGGACGATGCTACTTTCCACGTACGTCACTTCAGACTTCTTACCACGACGCGGGGAGTGACCAGGACGTGGACTTGGTGTCGGACCAGCTCCCCTCCTCTGATGTCCCACAACCTGCTGACCCTCCTGATCACGGCATCACTCCACTGGTACAGACCGAGGCTGGCAGACACACACACACACACACACACACACACACACACACACACACACACACACACACACACACACACACAGGTTTAAATATGAACTGGTCACTAAAGTTACTTTAGTCACTTGAATGAGATAAATCAAACTTCATGGAGACTTCATGGATACTGGTGTGAGGGTACAAACATATTCTAATCGGGTTTATTCACCTCTCGTTGAAGGCGGGCAGGCCGCTGGCAAAGCGAGGAGTCAGAGGTTTGCCCTCATCGTGTGGTAGAAGGCGAACAGCCCTGCTGAAAAGCCCTGATGGACAGAAGAGGTCAAATCATCCACACACATTCAGCTCTGAACGCGGCTAACACGGCCCGACAACGACAACGTTTGAAGGTGCCAAGATGGAGGTTAGTGTAACTTATCACTTCCAAATGTGAAGATGTTCAGATGGATTCTGTGACTGGGCCTTTACTCACAAGGAGTATTCATGAGCTTAGTCAGTATGCAGTTGCAAAGCATGGACTGTGAACACTCCCAAAGTTTAGAAAGAACAGTGTTGTGGCACTGACCAGAGCGTGGATGATCTCGTGTTTGACGGTGGAGAGCATCCCTTCAAACTCCTGAGGCTGAGAGGAGATCATAGCGGGACACAGGTTGGCATAACCTGCTACAGGTCTGAAGGACACATGATGAAGACAATCAGCTGTGACATCATTACACCTGAGATGAAGATACTCTCTGAAATGTCTAAACACGTGACGGCATGCAGACTACATGTGCGGTCCTCCCCCACCTGTCCAGCTCCGCCTCCAGCTGGCAGTAAGCAGCATAGGCCACGATGTTCTCCTGTCCACAGCGCCGGTGGTGATGCCGCTGACGAGAGCACGGTCGGACCCTTCCACTCCGGGGCCATCGGGGGGCCCCAAGGGGCCACACGACTTCCCTGACTCACTGCACACTTTGCATTGCTGCAAGAGAAACACACACAAGACGAGTTAGCAACAGGACTCATCAGCATGTTAGCTTGCTCGGAGAAGCCTCAGAGCCACCAGCCTGCTTCAGGCGTGGCCCTCCCTGACCTGCAGGTGGTGCTGTGGTACAATGACGGGTCCGCACCGGGTGATGTCCGCACAGGCGTCCTGGCAGTAGCGGTGAGGGTCATCTCTCTTCCTCAGGTACTGGTTGGTTGCGCATTGTCTGAGAGGACAGAGACAAGAAGCACTGATTAACTCCACCCTCCCTGAGCATGTAGTAAACACTGTGATGGGACAGAGTACGTACCTGCTGAGCAGCACAGGTCCAACCCTGCGCCTCACGCTGAAGGCCCTCTGCAGGTAGTCGATGGCCTGAGGAAACAGCTTATCCTGAGGAGGGAAACAGCAACAGCCCTGTTTAAGTCTGGTACAGCTCCTGACAACGACTAGCACCACCTGATGGGTGGATTAACACCACCTATCAGTGATGTACCGACACACAGTTCAACAGATGAAACCACTAAAGAGGTGCTTCAACCTGCAGCTCCTCTGATGGCCACTAGAGACTGCCACCAAGAAGACTATGTAACTTTGGGCTCGGGTCGGGAGAAGGACGTAACGCTTTACGGCACTAAGTCACACACCACCAACTATTTCACTGATTCTGGTGAAACTGGATCATATTTTATGGAGAAAATGTTTTCTGGTTTTCCTCTGATGTCCTCCGGCTGCTCCGCCTCAACTCTCTGTGATTTACAGAGTTTATGATGGACAGTGAAGTAAACTGCTGACAGCTGTAGCTGCTGTTAGCTCAGTTTGTTAGCTGCTGTTAGCTAATGTTAGCTCAGTAATATTAGCTGCTGCTGTGTCTGCTGTTGGTGACCTGGTTGATGTTTGGCTGTGGATCATTAGAATTGTGTGGAACCATTGGTAGGATGGTGAATCGTCCCTTCATAGGTCTGTAGGCGTACACAAAGCTCTCAGGTGTTCTCACCTTAACCAGCCTCCTCTTGTCTGCAGGAAGTCTGTGGAGAGAGAACATACGACTTCAACTGAAGTACTGTGGCCACCAAGTGGAGAGAAACTGTAAGATCTCAGGCTGCAAAGTTATTTTTCTGAGGGTTGGCTCTGCCTCTGGAGACAATGATCCTCATGTTCATGTAGTGAGCTGCTGCAGTGCTTACTGGTCAACGCTGTAGTCGTAGATGATCTTTATCTTCAGCTGAAGGTCGTCAGGAGAGCTTCTCTTAGTCAAGCGCTCGGGCTTCAGGTACACATGATGAACAACCTGAAGGAGGCAATAAAGAAACCATGAGAGCGCAAAGACGCCCGGACTAGGACCAGCTAACCTTCGCACCGCATCGCACACTACACCTTAAGAAAAACCAGGTGCTAACTTATTCCATATCTTCTTTGCAGCAGCATCAGAGCCAGCGACACAAACAAACTGAACAATCTGAAGAAGGCTGGCTCTGTGCTGGGGACTGCTCTGGAGCTCCTGCAGCTGGGTGTGGAGAAAAGGACGCTCCACAAACTGCTCAGTGTCACGGACAACAACTCATCCACTGCATGACCTCCTGCTCAAACAACAGGGCAGTTTCAGCCGGAGCCTCCTGCAGCTCCACTGTAAGAAAGACCGCTGCAGTGTAATGACTGCCCTCTGTGCAGAGAGAGGAGACTCTGTAACAGTTCATCTGACTGATGGACACAAAAGTAATGCATAATTACACTCTCCCAATTTAAGTTTTCACAGAGTCCACATGTTTTTTAGAGGTAGAACCATGTGTTCTTCCTCCTTAGACTTTACTCTATTTATACTGTCACATTTTCACCTCATGCCTGTGTGTAGTGTGTGCCTGAAAGAATTTCCTTCAGGGATCAATACAGTATCTACCTACCATATTATAACATTTCATCACGTTTCGTGTCATTTTGACGCATTTTAGTGCTAAATTTTAAGATTTTTAGCCACTTTGAGGACGATGCTTTTATTCTGAAATTTTAACTTTGTAAAAACAGTGCTTTTATTCTGAAAAAATAGCCGGAAGTGTTACTTTGCTTGTTGCTAGGAAACCCAGGCTAAAGGTGAGCCGTTAGACTGGTGAATGAATTAGCCTTTTGACTTATACACACTGTGATGAATATACAGTATAATTACTGTCATTAAACACAGTTAGCATCACGAGCAACCACGTAGCTTCACGTTAGCCTGTTAGCTTGCAAGCTAACTGTATTGATGAAGCTAGCCGAACATGCTAAAGGATTCCTACATTTGATGTCGCATATTAATAATTAAAGTATAATTAAATCACTCATTACATAATACTGTTGTCGTGGTTGTGAGTGTTGAGTCAGATAAATTAAACACTATGACAGACGAGATAATTAGCCACCATAGCTAGCATGCTAACTAGCTTAGCTCCGTGCTAGCTCAGCGTTAGCACCGCGCACCGCAGACCGGGGCTCACCTCACTGGGAGCGGGCGCTCGGTGTCTGCACGTCCCATGACAGCTCACTAACGCGGCCAGGACAGAGAAGACGAGGGCGGGGCCGAGGAGCCAGGACACGGACGGCTTGCCATCCCCGCTCAGCCTCGGCTCCATCCTCCGAACAGACCGACAAGACGGGCTCGGCAGCCCGAAGTCAACAGAACCTCCGTCGGCCCGGTCCGCTCGGTGCTCGTTTCATTCATCGCTCGCAGGGTGAATCAGAACATGTTAGCATCCCGCGAAAAACAACTAAAGACAGCCGACGGTTAAATGAGAGGAGAGCAGAGGCTCCAACACTGACAGCTGAGAGGAAGATCATCTGACGACAGAGGACTCACTGCGAGCAATATCTGCGAGCACAACTACAAAGATCGTTTGTTAGGACGAGGACTCACTCAGACTCCGTCTGCGGGGACGTCACGGAGACTGCGTCCAGGTTTTAGACAGTCTGCCGTCTCAGAGACTGCGTCCAGGTTTTAGACAGTCTGCGGGGACGTCACAGAGACTACGTCCAGGTTTTAGACAGTCTGCAGGGACGTCTCAGAGACTAAGTCCAGGTTTAGACAGTCTGCAGTCACAGAGACTACGTCCAGGTTTTAGACAGTCTGCGGTCTCAGAGACTACGTCCAGGTTTTAGACAGTCTGCGGTCTCAGAGACTACGTCCAGGTTTAGACAGTCTGCGGTCTCAGAGACTACGTCCAGGTTTTAGACAGTCTGCGGTCTCAGAGACTGCGTCCAGGTTTTAGACAGTCTGCGGTTGTTCCCACACTCTCAGACATCATAACCTGATTAACTTCACTGAGAGATGACTTGATTAGTTCTGGTCGTTCCTCTGAAGTGACTAATGAAAGGACTCTGTGTCTGACCGCCTTCATCTTTGACTCTGGTCATCAAACATCCTGTTGTAAGTCCTGTCCTGTCGTCTGCTACTGCAAAGAAATCTCTGCATGTAAGTTGCAAGGCCCAAAACCAACACTGAATATCCGTGACCTTCGACCCATCAGGCAGCACGGCATTAAAAGCCCACACGACTGTTTGAAGGGTGTTACTACAGATGAAGTGCAGACTTCATGCATACCTCCACTTTTCAGACTGGTTTTTGGATTAATGAGACGTTGGGCAGTTTGCTCTGATATTGTCTGCGTCACAGCAACTCTTTACAGCAGTACTTTTGATTTGTGAGCAGCTGATTCTGTAACATGTTTTGGTCTATGTGTTCAGTGATCAGTTCAGAGCAGCTGCACTTCTTTCATCATAATAACCGGGCGTTTCTCCTCAGTTGTGTCTCTATTGTGGTCCCTGACTTCTTCAGACTTAAATGAGAAAATCAGTCGTGTCTCGTAACGGCGGGCATATTAAAAAAACCCACCAGAACCCACGGCCCATTCTGATCCCAACCCAAACCTTAAAAAACATTGTTGTAAAGTTTTTGGTGGCTTTCAACTTTTCTTTCATGTGTTTCCTCTCTGACGTCTGAAATTCAAGTTTTAATTATCGTTAAAGTTGAAAATCAGTATTTGTTCTGACTTGTTGTCTCCAGTCTCAGAGTGTAATCCCACTGTGTAACTATGTCCATCTGTACTCGAGTATTTGTTCTGATTACATTACTTCTGATCAAAAACTAGCGAGTCGACAACTTTGCTAACAGCCAATCATCAACCAGGTCACCAACAGCAGACACAGCAGCAGCTAATATTACTGACTAGTCCAACAGCAGTCAGCCCAGCTCGGCGTCTGTCTTTCAGCCTTTTATTTCACCAAGCTCTCACCAACCACTAAAAGTCAGTCCCAGATTTACTCTTGTCCGCGGCTTGCTCGCTCACTCTCTCCTTTTCTCTTCTTAGCTTCCTCCGTCAGCGCCTCTTCACTCTCTTCTCCTCTGCCATTATGTCCATAGAAGCTGCTGACTGCTGGGCCTGAGTCGCCTGCGTACAAACACTAACACTCCCGGTGCTCTGAGATCACAGTCTGGGCAGCCCAGCTAACAAACTGGGCTAACATTAGCTAAAAGTAGCTACACGTGGCAGCAGACACCATTCACCTGATTACAAGTCAGTGTAGCATCAACATATGCCCCATACATGCCTCACCTTTCTGAGGCCACAGTCCCCCGCATTCACATCTGAATGTGAAGCTAAATATGAAGTAGGAGATGGTTAGCTTAGCTTAGCATAAAGACTAGAAACAGAGGGAAACCACTTGTCTGACCTCACTCCAAGTAAAAGTCCTTAAGTCTTATCAGCAAAATGTACTAAAGTATCAAAAGTAAATGTACTTACTTTGTGATGCGTTCACTTACCGTTGTACATACTGAGATGATTTATAATGCTGATGCATGGATGCAAGAATCATTAATCAATTACATAAAACAAACTTTATTAGAAAATGAACATAGATTGGAGATGCTGTGTTTTCCATCATATAGTGGTTTGGTAAAGTTTCTTCAGTCACTGGACCGGTCCGTGTTTATATTCAGTCATTTACGCGTCATAAGTAACATTACATGTGTTTATCAGATCTGATTCAAACGTCTTCGCAGAAATTTTGGGATTCAAAACAGAAAGAAACTCACATTAATTGTTCAGAACAGGTCCGATCATATGCTGTAAATATTTAAGCAGACGCACAGAGCTCCGTGTCCTGTTTATCCGTAGAAGAAGGTTAAAGTATAATGATAATCACAGTAGCTATTAAAGAATAATACCACAACAAAATGGAGACCAGCTCCAGCTAAATGATAAAAATCTCCGCCTGCAGGACTGTTTCAGGTGAGGTCCCCACCTCACAAAAGTGAGTTTATCGTTGAAAGGCACAAAGTCAGTCTTTGGTAACTTCTCGTCCTCCTCGCATGAAAAGTCAAACGTCCCACGTTCAGCTCTGTACTGATCGTACCGTACGATGAATGTACAATGGCTGCGTTCACACTGTCAGACCGTCAGCCATGCTAACAGATCCACCACTTTGGTCCAGACTGAAATATCTCAACAACTATTAGAACCGGTTGAATGCTAGTGTCTTTCATGATCCTCTGACCCTTCCTCTAGCGCCACCATGAGGTTCACATTTGTATATGTCCAATTCAAGATCACCTGAGGATCACTGCTCTCAATTTTCTATAAATGCATCCTTATCAGGGTCCTGTGGAGGTTCAGTCATCCAGGTCATGTTTCTTGGTGTATCTGTGGCAACTGGACGTAGTTGTAGATCCATGAAGACATTTCACTTCTAAAGAGGGTTCTTCAGTTCATTTCACTTGGATGAGAGGTGAAATGTCTTCACAGATCTACAACTGCAAGTCCAGTCGCCCCAGATACACCCAGCTGACATTCGGTTCGGTACAGTTCATAACGTAATGACAAAGACCGGCCTCTGCTGGCTGGCTTCCTCCGGATATCCGAGCTCCTCACCCTGTCTTACAGGCTGAGCCCGGACACCCCACAGAGGAAGCTCATTTCAGCCTCATGTATTCGCGATCTCGTTCTTTCGGTCACTACCCGCTCGTGACCATAGGTGAGGGTTGGAACATTGTGCACAAAGAAAGTTTAAACATGTACGTGTGATCTACGCAGCTTCGACATGATGGGCTTTAACAGAGCCTAACCAAAGTTATTACATTCATCCTGAGGGGACAATACATTTCTTAAAATAGTTGTGGAGATATTTCAGTCTGGACCAACCGACCGGCCGACACTGGATCCATCCCGAGAGTCACGCTGCTGTCATGGCATGCATGAGTTTTACATTCTCATAGAAATCATGACAGTATCAGTGAGGGGCCCTACAGTTTCGTGTTCCTGGCCATTTTTAGTCACTTACCAGCCTCCACTATCAGTCAGCTGGTGGAAAAACAAAAGATTAGACAGGCAGTGTGAATTCAGCCAGCTATAAGAGCACGTACAACTCAAAGCGTGGGATGACGAGGTCCGCCACTCACACAGCAGAACCAGTGTGAACCAGGGAGTCATGGGACACCGCCGTACTGCCTCTCTTTGAGTCTGACTGAGGACTCTGGAAGGGAGGAGAGGGGGAGGGCGAGGAAGCACCAGTTAAGGGAATCTGGTCATTGTCTGGTGTCTCTGAGTCCTTTTCTCTCTCTCCATCTTCCTCTCCATCAGCTTCTCTCCTCAGTCCCTCCTCCTCCTCCTCTTCCTCCTGCCCTCCTCCATCCTCCTCCTGCTGCAGGGCATTGAAGCGCTCCACCACGCAGTGAGCCGTCAGCCTGGCCTCAGGGTCGTGATCCCAGCACTCAGTGATGGTGGAGCAGAAGACACTCATTCCCTGGTTAGACAGACACAGAAGACAGTGAGCACCAGGATATCAAAGACATGATGACATGTGGTCCTGGTTGGACTGTATCTGACCTGGTGCTGCGTCCACACTGAGGGGATGTCCGGCCGTCCTCGGTCCCTCAGCACCAGGTCTCTCATGCTGTCCACACAGGGCTGCTCACAGACCTTAGAGCCGAACGCTGGCTCGTAGCTCTTCACCTCTGCACCAACACACAGATAAACACACAGCGTTAATCAAAACCTTTAACTGTTGTTATTTCCATGCAAAGTGTGAACTAGTGTGTGGTGGTCCCTTTAGAAGATTGCTCTTGCTCTAAAGGTTATGTAGAAACATGAAGAAGCTCTTACCTCCGATGGCGTGGCAGCGGGAGGCCATCTCCCAGAGTACCAGAGACATGGAGTAAACATCCATCTGTTTGAAGGCCTCAAGGTCCTCCAGGTTCACCCTGGACTCAAGTACCTCTGGAGCCATGTAGCGAGCTGTCCCCACCTGGACAGGACGATACAGGGAAGTGCAATGAAATGATTACCAAAACATCATGCAAATTCTGATTTGTGATATATTTAACTACTTATCCTGTCAGGCCCACGGCCTTTCCACATGAAGAATGTATGAGGAGTAGCTCTCAACCACAAGGCCTATATGCATATTTTTGGATTTTAATCCATGCTAAATAAAGCTATTACTATTACTATTACAAATAACATGAATATACCAAAAGCATCTTAATAAAAACAATGACTGTTGATCAGTATTCTATGACTAAGAAGCTCTATGTTTATACAGGCTAATAAATATAGAAATAAAGTGACTAAAACAACATGTTATCATCTGATCTTGACTAATGCAACGGTGTTTAGTTTGTTCATGTCAGTACTTGAGTACGGCCACCAGATGTTGCTGAGAACACAGCTCTTGCCATGGACATTCAGTGTGTCTGGATTAAAATGGCTGCTGAAATCCTGCTGTGACTCTTTGCTGGTCTGAATTTACGGACAGAAACGATAGTAACTAAAATTTGAGCGAAGATAACATTGGTGAGTGACTGCTACTTTGCCTGAAAACGACTTATTAGCCACATTTATGATGGAGACGCATTTGGTGCAATTGTAAAACTCAGAATTTCTGCATGTTTCTGCATGTTATTGTTATTTACAACATACAACTGGTTTACGGATTATGGAAGATTTTCAAAACAGTATAACATTCATATCTTCTCTTTGAACAGACCATGTTCTTTTCACAAATACGCCACATCTCGACCAGGTACTGAGTCCGTAAAGCTTAAAAGGTTGTCAACAACTCAGTCTGTACAGTTTACCTGTCCACTGTTGGCATAGTCGTCGACAGTAAGGGCGAGGTCCAGTCTTAGTGCCAGACCAAAATCACACAGGGCGCACTCCCTCCTGCTCTTTACCACAATGTTACTGCTCTTTAGGTCCCGATGGGCAACTGGCACCTAAAAAAACACCAGCAACAAGCACCGTCAGAAGGCAGAACGTATAACTCAAAAAGCATTCATCATAAAATTATCAGAAATTAAATAAAAGATCCACATCAACGAAAAGTAAAAGTAAAACTGACAGCAGCGGGTAAAGAACCAGTTCACGGACAGATCTCACATGATGTTCACATTGAGTTACTTGGGTGACATGACTTGAAATTCTTTGTGTTAGGGCCTGATAGTAAATCAAATTAATCCCAATTGATTCACAATCAGTGAAACAGTCAAAGACCTCTTTTAGCACTTAGATTTAGATACGCCACCAAGCTTCTAGACCCAAATTGTCGTGAAGACGTGGGGATGAATTTTGCTATGTCATTTTCGTTGGTTCTTTATGTTTAATGAATTCAATTGTTAGTTCACTGGATACTAGATATTGCTCCCTGAGCACGCAGGGACCAATGTGTTAATCAAAGATAATATAAAACTGTATCTATAAATTCATTCATCCATCCATTCGTCCATCTATGTCCTTCGATTATCCAGGGCCGGGTCAGCACAGCAACACATTTCAGCTCCTCCTGGGGGATCCCGAGGCATTCCCAGGCTAGATGGGCTATCTAATCTCTCCAGCGAGTTCTGGGTCTTACCCAGGATGTCCTACCAGTTTGACATGCCCAGAACACCTCCAAAGGAAGGGGCCCAGGAGGATCCTGATCAGATGCCACTTGATGTAATGGAGCAGCAATTCTACTCTGATCTCCATTTGGATGTCTGAGCTCCTCACCCTATCTCTAAGGCTGAGCCTGGCCACCCTTTCGGCCACTTGTATCTGCAACCTCATTCTTTCGTCTCTCGTTGCTTTTAGTTAGCATAAAATAAGCACATTGAAGGTGACGTGCTGTATATTAGAGATAATAGACTGAGCTTACCTTTGGTACCCCACTGAGCGTTGTGTCACTATGGAGGTGGGCTAACCCCCTAGCAATGCTGCCTGCCATGGCAACAAGTTCCTCCCAGCTTAGTATGTTTGCTGTGAGGAAGTCCTGCATGTTTCGAGGCTGTGATAGGCCAGAACCAGCCAGTACTTCCTGAGGCCAGGCGGACCTCTCCTCAGCTGCAAGGAATTGAACCACGTTGTCATGCTCCATCTTGGGGTCAGAGAAGATGGAGCACTCGTTTCTCCAAGAGGCATACTCCACTGCTGGGAACACCTTCACTGCTACAGTTTCATAACTGTTAACTCCACCCTTCTCTCCTGCAGCAGGCATGCCCTCCACACTTCTGCAAAGCGCCCCTTCCCACCAGGACCTCCAGCTTGATGGGCAGCAGTTCAGTCAGTTGGCCCTGCCAATCGGTCAAGTTACTGATGATTTCATTGTTGGGATGCTTGGCATTAGACTCCTCCCTTTCCACCCCAGGTCCCAGCACACCTCCTCCACCCTCTCCCTGAGTCCCCAGGCCCCCACATGGCAGGTCAAAAGCCTGGTAGAGCTCTTGGGTGCGTTTGGTGGGCCAGTCAGGGCGTGCAGGAGGGCCCGGTTTGTCAGGACGCCGTGTGCGGTAGAAGTAGAAGGCGGCAGTGGCAACTATGGCCACCAGGACAGGAGGCACCAAACTGACCACCACCACCGGGATGACATCTTTACTCTGCAGCTTGGAGAATCCTGCAGGGACAGAGACAACACTGAAATTTATTCTATTCATCCATCTCGCCATCTGTCCATCTGTTCATCCACTCACCATTGGCTCCCTTGTCGAAGATGAGTTTGTCGTTACATTCGTGTTCGACCTGGCAGCCACAGACCATCATGGCACCGTCCTCCGCGGGCTGTGGCACCATGTGACACTCCCTGGAGGTGAAGTTCAGCAGGAGGCCGGGGTCGACGCCCTCTAGAGTCAGAGTGGGGTTATGACACATGGTGTGCACTGTCATTGTGTCGTTGGTTTTCCTCCTGGAAGAGCAGAAGAACAACAAGCAAGTGTGGTTGAGTCAGTGCATCAGGTCTTAAAACTTAATTGTGCAAATTATTCGTTTATATAAATATTTTAGGTATATGTGCTCTATTTTGAAGGAGTACCAGCACTGTAAAAGTCTTCCAAATGAAGGGACATGTTTTACTTTCTGCTTGTTTAGCTCCTGGCGGATAAAGGCTGAAGGTTTGTCAGTATTTCATTTCATATTGTGAGTGTGATTAAGTTAGTAAGACTGCTACATTAGCCTAATAGTCCAAACCACAGTTCTTAACAAGAAGAAATGCACGAAGAGTTCATCATTGTTATATTGTCAAAAGTCTTCCTGATGTCCAACTTCTCTCAGACAAGACGCTCAGACGCAAAACCTTCGTTTGATACTTGAAGTAACATTACGCAGGACATGGTATTTGTTGTGACTTGTTGTCTCCAGTGTCAGAGTGTAATCCCACTGTGTAACTATGTTCAGCTGTACTCGAGTATTTGTTCTCATTACATTACTTCTGATCAAAAACTATCGAGTCGACAACTTTGCTAACAGCCAAACATCAACCAGGTCACCAACAGCAGACACAGCAGCAGCTAATATTACTGACTAGTCCAACAGCAGTCAGCCCAGCTCGGCGTCTGTCTTTCAGCCTTTTATTTCACCAAGCTCTCACCAACCACTAAAAGTCAGTCCCAGATTTACTCTTGTCCGGCGGCTTCTTGCTCGCTCACTCTCTCCTTTTCTCTTCTTAGCTTCCTCCGTCAGCGTCCTCTTCACTCTCTTCTCCTCTGCCATTATGTCCATAGAAGCTGCTGACTGCTGGGCCTGAAAACCTCCTTTTCCTGGTGGTCCAAAACAAGCTCACAGTCTGGGTAGTCCGGCTAAGACAGAGCTGAGACTGACATGTTACATTGCCATTAGATTAATGTAAAGAGGTCCATATATGAAACAGGGTTCAGACTCAAGAGGTTTTGTGAAAGCAGCCTGGTGAATAACTCTGGATTCAAAGACTTGGCTTCTTGTTTAGGTGACTACTACTCGTGGAGTGCAGCTCATGTAGTGTGTCTACAGACTGAGCAGCTTCAAGATGATCCCTGTCAACTTTGGCCTGAATAAAGCAGCTTTTTCCTCTCTTCTCTTTGCTTCTCTGTCTGTTCCCTCTTATCACTGGTTTCCTGCAGCTATCTGGGAGGGTCGGGGAAGGCCGACGTGAACAGGAAATGAGAGGGGAGCAGCGAGGGGATCCCAGCGTAGCACTGTTATCCAAACAAAACCACGAATCAGCAGAAACTTTCCAGTCGTGAAGGAAGTGATGCCAGTGGAGTTTGTGAAAGCTCTGACAGATCTGACGCTCATCGCCTTCTCTGGCATGAAAAACGGCCGTGTGAAGCTCTGACATCAAATGTGAAAAAGGCAAAATTGCAGTCACATGTTTTCTTTTCCCTGCAACAGTAGCGAGTTGAGAGAAATCACTTCAGGATGTTTCATAATGCTGATCAACAACATACTGAAGTAGCTTAACTGCACTGTGCTGGACTCTGCTGGCTCATGGGATTGTGCTGAAGGAAAACAATGAGTGTGAGTGAGTGCACATTGATATTTCAGCATTTTTATGGGACACCAAACGCTTCGGGACATACTGTTTTATTTCTTCTCTTTTATCTAACAGCACTTCACATGAAGGCACGCTAAATCAGCATGACAAGAGCAAAAAACGTCCTCAGACTGTGTAAAACCTGGACATAGTCTCTGAGACGTCCCCGCAGACTGTCTAAAACCTGGACATAGTCTCTGTGACGTCCCCGCAGACTGTCTAAAACCTGGACGTAGTCTCTGTGACGTCCCCACAGACTGTCTAAAAACTGGACGTAGTCTCTGTGACGTCCCCACAGACTGTCTAAAAACTGGACGTAGTCTCCGTGACGTCCCCACAGACTGTCTAAAAACTGGACGTAGTCTCCGTGACCCCACAGACTGTCTAAAAACTGGACGTAGTCTCTGTGACGTCCCCACAGACTGTCTAAAAACTGTGACATCCACTGCAGGTTTTGTTGGTAGGTTTTTGACGTAGCCTCCAGCTTCAGTGCTTCAGTGTGGTGGCTCTTGTCATCTCCATCTTGGTAGTTGTCATGAATGTGGAAATTAGCTATAGAGACCAAAACATGGGGACTTCACTCATTCACTTCACAGACACAGAGGTTGCGGCTTGGTTCGATTTCTTTTCACAGAGTGCATCACTGAAGTTGTGTCACATTGAAACGAACAAATGAACCGCTCCAAAATTTTGTGACTAGACTGAGAGACACTAAATGCAGAACTATAGCATCTCTCTATGTTGTTTTTTTCAGTCCACACCTGAGTATGATCTGCCCAAATGAATCATACCAACGGGGAAAACCTGCAATCCTGCATTCACAAGTATTACCATCAAAAACTATTTAAAGTACCAAAAGTGAGGTCCACTCTGAATCCATCAAATCTGATATGAACAAGAAGAGAACCTCACCATATGGCGATGCAGATCTCCTCGATGGCATTGCAGAAGGAGGACAGGGTGCAGTTACTGATGCAGACACTGTCTCGACACACCGGACTGGACACCTCACACCACTTACACAGGTTGTAGCTCAGGTGGCTGAAGGACTGGACGACAACTGGAAGGCCTGCAGGGTCAAACAGAGATAATATATTAGTACTACTAATATTAGCACACGTTTGGACTTTACGGTAAGCGTATTTGGTCACTTCCGGTTATCGGTGTTACTGCCACGATGCTCTCTGCTCATCAAAACAGATTTTCATATATTTTTCACATCAGCGATTATCTACATATCTCTACAGGCAGACACGGTCATCACCTTTAAGAGTAGACTTAAGACTTTCCTTTTTGATAGAGCTTATAGTTAGTGCTGGCTCAGGTCATCCCTTAGTTATGCTGCCATAGGACTAGACTGCCGGGGGACTCTCTCTCTCTCTCTTTCAGGGTTATGCCTAGTCAGGCACGGTATTGGTTGAAGATGCAGTCACATCTCCCTTTACTGAAAACTCTCTCTCTCTCTCTCCATCTGTAAACATACATACATACATACATACATGTATGTCTCATTAATGCATGTTACTAACTAAACTTCTTCCCTGGAGTCTCTGTGCTCTCTCGTCCAGCAGGTTCTCATGGATCGTGGCTGCTGCTGTGGTCCTGCATGACGTCCACTACATATATTATTACTGTCATTATTGCTACCATATCTCCATTACAGTTTATAGTTAGTTAATGATTTGCTGCTGCTGTGCATCTGTGTCTCTCTATCTCTATCACAGGTTCCACTGCTACTGTAATCATTTTATCATTCATTGTAATTCATTGTCATTTTATCATTCATTGTAATTCATTGTCATTTTATCATTCATTGTAATTGTACAATATGTTTGTGTTGATTTGTTCTGTACACGTGACATCTATTGCACGTCTGTCCGTCCTGGGAGAGGGATCCCTCCTCTGTGGCTCTTCCTGAGGTTTCTTCCACCTTTTTTCCCTGTTAAAAGGGTTTTTTGTGGGCAAGTTTTTCCTCACTCGAACCGAGGGTCTAAGGACAGAGGGTGTCACTCCCTGTACAGATTGTAAAGCCCTCAGAGGAAAATGTACTTTGTGACTTTGGGCTATACAAATAAAATTTGAATTTGATTTGATTTACTATATAAAATACTACAGACGGGACTGGCCACATGTTTGACACTTTGAATAACTTCATCGGATTAGCCGACCAGAGCCACCGTACTGAGCTTCATAACGGCTCTTCAGAAACCTGCAGTGGATGTCACAGGTTTTAGACAGTCTGCGGGGACGCCTCAGAGACTGCGTCCAGGTTTTAGACAGTCTGTGAGGATGTCTCAGAGACTGCGTCCAGGTTTTAGACAGTCTGCGGGGACGTCTCAGAGACTACGTTGACGTTTTAGACAGTCTGTGAGGACGTCTCAGAGACTGCGTCCAGGTTTTAGACAGTCTGAGGGGACGTCTCAGAGACTACGTCCAGGTTTTAGACAGTCTGTGAGGACGTCTCAGAGACTGTGTCCAGGTTTTAGACAGTCTGCGGAGACGCCTCAGAGACTACGTCCAGGTTTTAGACAGTCTGTGAGGACGTCTCAGAGACTGCGTCCAGGTTTTAGACAGTCTGTGAGGACGTCTCAGAGACTACGTCCAGGTTTTAGACAGTCTGTGAGGACGTCTCAGAGACTACGTCCAGGTTTTAGACAGTCTACGGGGACGTTTCTGTGTCTCCTTCTGAGTTATATTCTGTAAATCTGACACACTGCACCTTTAAATGAAGGATCGTTGCACTTTATTGGCCCACAGATCATCTTTGTTTTCACAAAGCTCTGTTTTCAAGTGAGAGAAAAAAACGCTGATTTACTGTAAACTGTTTGGTTGGTGTTGTGTCAGGGGTTTACCGTATGCTGCCACGTTCAGCATCTCAGTAAATGACTGTGACTGTAGAGCAGGGCATTATGGGTGTGTCCCTTGTGACGCTTGTTAGCCTAAAAACATGTTAGCATGTGAACGCTCAGCACGAGTGAAGAGTGAAGAGTGAACGGAGAGAGCAACAGAACGATCTGTAAACACCAAACAAACACATATATACTGTGTGTGTGTGTGTGTGTGTGTGTGTGTGTGATGCTCTGCCACATCATAACAACACCAGTGATCAGACCCAGATGACACAGAAATGACAGTTCAACCAAAACAACACACACACATCCGAGTGTTGCATGCATGTCTGCATAAACACACACTCAATTACACACACAAACTCAACCACACTGTTTTATAATTATATGTATTTTATACACACATGAGGGATTGTACACATAAACACACAACACTTCATTAAGTCTGTCACACACACACACACACACACACACACAGCAGAAGTTATTCCAGATGTTTCTTCCAAACAGAGTTGAAGACAAAGGAAAGAGAAAAGTAAAAAGAGCCGGAGAAGCAAAAAGCTCATTTTAATTAGAATCAGCACAGCCTGTGTGTGTGTGTGTGTGTGTGTGTGTGTGTGTGTGTGTGCGCCTCCAGGAATAAATTGAAGCCAGAAGCGAGCTGCATTCAGAGCCAAGTTAGCATCCAACGCTCCACCCTCAAAGGCTCATGGGAAATCTTAGCGCTCCACGCTGCTCAGTGGAGGCCCTCACTATCAGGGCTGCACGTTTATTTTAAAGCACACACACACACACACACACACACACAGATCTTCATGTGTACATCACTGCCGCACATTTAAAGGAACAGTTTGACTTACTGATGTTTAAAGAAAAGAGTGATTCCTCCCTCTTGTTTGTATGCTCGATATGAAGCTACAGTCAACAATTGGTTAGTTTAGCTTAGCTTAGCTTAGTTTAGCTTAGCATAAAGACTGGAAATAATGGGAAACAGCTCGCCTCACTCTGTCCAAGAGCAGCAAAATCCACCTATCCGCTCCTTTAAAGCTCATGAATGAACAATCTTCTAAATGCATCTGAGACCAGCTGTTGTTCAGAGACCAGTTCAACTTCTGTTCTAATCCATATTATGACAAGAACCACCCGAGATACGACTCAACAATCCATCATTACTTTAAGACATCCAGAACATTGCAACAGCTTTGAGTGTGTGTGATGAAGCTGGTTCTGCCCCAGCAAACAAAGACCAAGAGAGAGCTCTGCCGCAGAGAAGGCACAGTTAGCAGCCTCACAAAGAAAACAACAACAAACAGCAGCTCAGATTCAGAGGAGACTGTGTGGATGAGGAAGACCAACAAACACATGAATGGACATTAGACCAGAGGAAATCTGGACTTTGGTCTGATGAGTCCAGTTCTGGTTCAGACCGCCGTGTCTTTGTGAGGCGCAGAGAAGGTGAACGGATGGTATCTACATGTGTGGTTCCCATCCAGAAGCACAGAGGAGGTGTGCTTTGCTGATGACACTGTGGCTACTACAGCATTCTGCAGAGACATGTCACATGACCTGACCTCCACAGTCACCTGACCTAAACCCAGCTCAGATGGTTTGGGATGAGTTGGACCAGCCAACAAATGCTCAGCACCTCTGGGAACTCCTCCAAGACTGTTGGAAAACCACTCCAGGAGACGACCTTGTGAAGCCGATTGAGAGAATGAAGAGTGTGCAAAGCTTCATCAAAGAAAATAATCGAAAACATAAAACAGATTTTTATTTGTTTATGTGATATTTCATAGTTTGTTTTCAAAAATAATGGACAACCATTGAAGGAGAAGGTGTGCTCAAATGTCTCACTGGTACTGTATATTTCTTAAAACACTACTTTGATGAGCAGGAACAGATAAATGTAGCAGTTTCCTTCATTCACCACATTTACATGCAGTGCAGTGATAATGCTGCTGAAATTAAGGCTGAATGATGTGAGGTGCATTGTTTTTGGAACTATGACTCATGATATAGAGTTACTAGGAGTGTATGATTCAACTTTTCCCCGTAGTCCGGTGTAAATAAAACAAACAAAGTAATAAATCATAATACTGAATAGCAGTACTTGTAGAATAAGGATGGTAGTACATAAGAAACTGGCAACCTAAGTGTCATTGTCGAATCGAAACATGGCAGCCCAACGTGGTGGACTCCATGTGGAGTTTTTATGTCCTTAAGTTTAGCTGACTGATCAGTTTCATCCAGCTTGATCGATAAATATAGTTGTGAGCTAAAGGAAGCATATATAAGGTGGATAGGAGTGGTCCAAGCACAGAACCTTGTGGAACTCCATGACTAACTTTGGTGTATTTCATTCATCATTTTTATATATAGTATAGTACTGATGCTGCTGAAACAAAACTAAGACTGAATGATGTGTGATGTGCGTTGTTTCTGGAAATATGAATCATGATATAGAGTCACTACAAGTGTACAATTACAATTTTTCTCACGTCTAGTGTTAAAAAAACAAAAATAAAATAAAAATAACGTAAATAATCGCAATATTAAATTACAATTGCGCTCAAAGTATCATGATCATATCGCATCAAAAATATCGTCCAGCCCTAACAGAAACATGAAGGTTCAACTCCATGGAAGAGGACCTGTGGTGTCTGGAGATATAAAAGTCTGCGCCGTGTTCTGGATCGTCTGGAAGGGTTTCACTGTGCAGGCTGGGAGGTCGTGAGATGACCACAGCCTGTATCAGGAGCTGGGTAACATGTTAAGTCAGGTAAGGCCTGAGCTTTCCTGATGTTGTTTAGTGCTAAGTGGCACGACAGGGCAAAGGAGGCCACTTGATCAGAGAAGGTTCGCTGGTCATCGATCATGACTCTTAAGTTTCTTGTACACTGGTAGGGGCGAGACATAAGGAGTCAGTTCTGATTGTCATGGTGTATAGTGTATGAGTTACTTGGTACATAGTAGAGAAGGCGTAAGTAAACTCTGACATGTAGTGGAGTAGAATAAAATGGAAATACTCAAGTAAAGTACAAGTACATCAAATTGTACATAAGTACTTAGTTACAGGAACAGATACACAATTAATAACTCCACGTCTCAACATCAGATGTTACTTGTGTGTGTGTGTGTGTGTGTGTGTGTGTGTGTGTGTGTGTGTGTGTGAGAGAGAGATAGACATTAGCACAGATAAACACACTTTCTTTCAGTGCCAGTCTCTGTTTTCTCCAATGTCTTAAGACAACGACAAGAAGCCACTGTGTGTGTGTGTGTGTGTGTGTGTGTGTGTGTGTGTGTGTGTGTGTGTGTTTCAGACACACTCGCTCTTTGTTAGATATGAGATAATAGGTTTCTTTTTAATCACACGCTGCGTTCCTCTCTGTTAATTCATAATCACTTCAACTTTATTTACATAGCACCAAATCTTAACAGAAGTTATCTAATGACACTTCCCATATAAAGCAGGTCTACACTGTACTAACACACTACAATACTACTACACTGTAATATTATTCACACCATGAGCAAACACTTGGCGACAGTGGCAAGGAAAGACTTCCTTAAAGAGGCAGACACCTCGAGCAGAACCTTGATCATGGTGAACGGACATCTGCAGGTTGACTTTAGAGCAAGTGGCAACCTCTGTGTCTGTGAGGTGAAGACAACACACACGTTCCCCGAGCGTCCACCTGAGGCTGGCTCCAGAAGTGAGTCAGTCTCCATAAGTCCCCATGTTCAAATGTCCAGTTTACAGCCAGGTACAAAAAACTGTTTTGGTCTCCGTAGCTAATTTCCCCGTTCATTAGTTCTGCACGTTTTAAAACAAAGTATTGGACACTGACATGTTGATCTGATGATGGCACTACACGTCAAAGAATCAGTAGTGCAGCAGTGACCAGGGGAAGTGAAGGGAACGCTCTGCTCTTAACCACGTTTCATGACAATCCATCCAATAGTTGTTGAGATATCTCAGTCTGGGCCAGACAGACGCTGCCCTCCACAACATTACATGACAGTGTCACCGCATCGATTCCAAGATGCACCTCAACTTTAATATCTTTCACTTAGATATTGATTGGCCAATAGCAAGTGTGCGTTACAGCCCCACCCCTATGCATTGCAGCTAGTGCTATGAGCTAGCGTAAGCATCTAACTTCCAGTGACCGAACACAACCTCTGAACCAGCAGTGAGCAGTCTATGAGTGACTGTGAGGGCTGCTGCAGTCATCTCTGTCCGGGCCTCACTGACCACTGAACAGAACCACAGCCTCAGAACTTTATTCAAACTGGATCAGACTTTATTTTACAATATATGTGCTGCTTTTCCCTCTGATGTGCTCCGACTGCTCAGCTTCAACTCTCTGTGATTTACACACTTTATGATGGACTGAAGAGCACAGTCTCTGAGACCAACAGTGAATAACGTTACAGTACCGAGGTGACTTACAGACTTTATGATGGAAACATTGCTAAGCAGTGAAGCGCTAACTGTGGTTAGCTCGGTCAGCCGTGTAGCTAACTGAACTGACTCAGCCCGGGATGCCAGGAGCCAAACCCGCAAGAAAACCACCTCGGTAGGCTGCTGTGTTCACTGTTAGACTGGACACTGCTGGTTCAGAGGTTCTGTTACTGTGTTCACTGTTAGACTGGACACTGCTGGTTCAGAGGTTCTGTTGCTGTACTCACTGTTAGACTGGACACTGCTGGTTCAGAGGTTCTGTTGCTGTGTTCACTGTTAGACTGGACACTGCTGGTTCAGAGGTTCTGTTGCTGTGTTCACTGTTAGACTGGACACTGCTGGTTCAGAGGTTCTGTTGCTGTACTCACTGTTAGACTGGACACTGCTGGTTCAGAGGTTCTGTTGCTGTGTTCACTGTTAGACTGGACACTGCTGGTTCAGAGGTTCTGTTGCTGTGTTCACTGTTAGACTGGACACTGCTGGTTCAGAGGTTCTGTTCGGTCCCAGGAAAGTAGACGCTGACGCTAGCTCATAGTGCTAGCTGCACTCCCACCACTACGGGGTGTAATGCACACTTTCTATTGGCTACTGTAAATCAATATCCACGACAAGCCCCTCCCTATCTGACTGTTTTTACAATACAAATAAGGAAGTAAACAGAACTCTACTTCCTGTTTCATGGAGAATTTAGCACCTCAAACTTGTACAGTACTTGAGTAAATGTATACTCAGTTACATTTCACCCACATGGTTTCATTTCAATAACTGGTCACATGATCATTAAAAACGGATTGTGGATCAGAACTTTGTTTTTCCATCTGGTGGCCCCTCAGATTGATCTGGTGACCCTTCAGAGGGGCCCGACCCCTCAGGTTGAGAACCTAAACCATCTAAGTGTATCTAGTGTTTGAGAGCAGCTCCAACAGGAAAATGTACTTCGGATACTTTCAGAACATTTTGCTGGAGATACTTCTGTACTTTTACTGAAGTGTGACATAAACTTGTACTAGATTACTTTTACACTCATGTAACGGTACTTTTATTTAAATACAGGATGTGAGTTGTTGCAGATCTCTCCAAAACAAACCGTCTCTCCCCTCCTCCCTCCATCCATCCCTCCTGTCCGGCCCGAGGAAAAGAGAGAACACTCACCCACAGTGAGGAGGACGAGGATCCCGGTCCAAAACGTCCAGAACCGAGCCATCATCTGCGGGCAAAGAAAGGACACTTAACGGGCGCTCGGTCGGTCCGTCAGTTGTTCAGTCCGTCGGTCGGTCTCCGGTATCAACGGAGAGAGACACTCATGTATGTGGAGAGAGAGAGTCCAGATGTTTTTCATCCAGATGTGGTTTAGCCCCGCCCACCGCTGCTGCCTCTGTTTCCACTGAGGAGCTGCTGTGATCCACCAGTTACAGTAAACTGTACTTAAAGTATGCTCACTGTGAGACATGTGTCAGTCCAGAGTTTTACATTTCATTTATAGTTCTTGGATTTTTAGTAGAATAAAAATACTCAAGTAAACACAAGTACTTAAGTACAATACTTGAGTAAACGTGGTGTACTTATAGTAGTACATGAGGAGGTCCTGGATTTGTATCAAACTGTGCCAGCAAAGTGTGAACAAAGTAAGGTTTTATAAATAAAGTGTGTTATATTTACAGACAAAACAATAAAACAATGGAAAAACAATGCTGTGACTGTTTCATAAAAATCTTTATACATGCATAAATATAATATATGTACATGTAATATCATGATTTGATTTCACAGTATTTCTGATATGAGTTACAAATATACTTCTTCTTTTACTGCTCGTTACTCAGACACAGTTTGAGGTTGTGCTGCCCCCTGGAGGCCACATGCTGTGACTACAGTCACGTGACTGAACACAAAAGTGATGCGAAAACATTTTTCTCTTTATCATCTAGAATGACTGAAATGATTACAAAGACGTCAAAGTGTACAGAAACATGCCAGAAGATTCAGACAGACAAAAGGAGTCAGGGCTTAAAATCAGATATACGTTGTGATATGAAGAGTTCCAACTGGAGCCACAAACCACCAGGACACACCTGTTGCTCTTTCTGTGTGTGTGTGTGTGTGTGTGTGTGTGTGTCAGTCTTGTTTGTGACTCTTGAACAAACTTCTTGAAGCCTGAGCTCACAGTCAGTGTTCATGTTTCACCTCTCAGACTGACTGAAGTCCAGAAGATCAGAATGACTTGGTTGGCCATAAATGTGTACACACACGCACACATGCACACACACACACACACACACACACACACACACACACACACACACACACACACAGGTAGATAAAGTGACCTGATTTTCTGTAAATGGAGAAAGGAGGAGCTACAGGTGATCCAGGTTGATAAGAACAGGGAGGAACTTTAGTTTGTTCAGACTCCATTTTGAGTGGATGGAGCAGAAGGAGGAAAACTGACGGCTGAGGCAGGGTGAGTGTTAATCCAACATTTGAGGATTTTACTGTCAAAGTTTGATTCATCTGTCGACACAAATACAATTAATTAACTAGAAAATTTTTTGAGTGTGCCTGACTCTGGACCCGTCGCCTCCCATACATTATTATTGACACTGCTCAGTAAATTCAGTATTAATACAACAAGCTGTGTCATCACTGCCTTTTTAATGGGCTCTTATTTTGAAGGGACTCTTATTTTGAAAGATTTTTGTCCTGTCTGTCTCTGTGTGTGGTGTGTGTGTGACTGTCTGTCTCTGTGTGGTGTGTGTGTGTGTGTGTCTCTGTGTGTGGTGTGTGTGTGTGTGTGTGTGTGTCTGTGTGTGTGTGTGTGTGTGTGTCTGTGTGTGTGTGTGTGTGTGTCTGTCTGTCTCTGTGTGTGGTGTGTGTGTGTCTGTCTGTCTCTGTGTGTGTGTGTGTGTGTCTGTCTGTCTGTGTGTGGTGTGTGTGTGTGTCTGTGTGTGTGTGTGTGTCTCTGTGTGTGTGTGTGTGTCTGTCTGTGTGTGTGTGTGTGTGTGTCTCTGTGTGGTGTGTGTGTGTGTGTGTCTGTCTGTCTCTGTGTGTGTGTGTGTCTGTCTGTCTCTGTGTGTGTGTGTGTGTCTGTCTCTGTGTGTGGTGTGTGTGTGTGTGTGTGTGTGTCTGTGTGTGTGTGTGTGTGTGTGTGTGTGTGTCTGTCTCTGTGTGTGTGTGTGTGTGTGTGTGTGTGTGTGTGTGTGTGTGTGTGTCTGTGTGGTGTGTGTGTGTGTCTCTGTGTGGTGTGTGTGTGTGTCTGTCTGTCTCTCTATCTATGTGTCTGTGTTTGTGTCTGCGAGAGAGAAGGATAAAATGGCCGACATTGAAGATGTAGTCTTGATAGTCATTGTTATCATACAGAGACTTCAACAAAGTCAGTCAGAGGCAGGCTTGAGGTTGCCAAGCAACCAGGGTCAGCTGCAGGTCAGAGCAATTAGGCACCGGTGCACGCACACACTCTGTGTCTCTCCCCTGAGACACACAGAAAATCTCTAAATGAAGCCCCTGAAGGTGGCCAAAAATACCAAAAAAGGTGTGCCGCAGACCAAAAGCCAAAATGACCGTCAGCATCCTCGTCTCGTGGACCATTTCCTTGAACAAACTTCTTGCAGCCTGAGCTCACAGTCAGTGTTCATGTTTCACCTCTCAGACCGACTGAAGTCCAGAAGATGGAGGAAGAGGAGGACAGAGCAGAGTCTCCAGGGTCCATCTGTCTGTCTATGAAGAGTGACCGGTCCAAAGGTCTTCCTCCAAAGTTCAGTGATGAACCTGGACCCTCAGACACAAAGTAAGAGAACTGATAATAACTCATTTATATGACTCGTTCACTGACCTCTGTCATGTTTTCTGTTGATTTTATGTTTGTATATTCATATACAGAAAAGTTTGGATTGTCCTGAGCGTACGGGTGGCAGAGCCAGGCGTCGCTCATTGGAGGAAAGCAACGGTTGTGAGGTAACATATGTCTGTACAAGGGCGTTCAAGTAGGTCGGCGCAGAACCAGAGACTACTTTGTAGTCAGTATTGGATATTTGAATTTAATGTGGGCTGCTACAGGTAGACAGTGGAGCTCCATGAGCAGCGGGGTGACATGTTGAAGAGCTCTGGATCATCTGAAAGGGTTTCACTGTGCAGGCTGGGAGGCCTGTCAGGAGGACAGTACAGTAATCTAGTGTTGAGATGACCACAGCTTGTGTAGGGAGTTGAGTAGCATGTCGAGTTAGGTAAGGCATGATTTTTATCATGTTGTAAAGTGCAAAGTGACATGACCAATCATAACCGCTTCAGTCACTTTGTTCAGAATAATTCACATTAAACTTTCTGATACCAAGAAAACAAGGTGACTCTTAAACAAACTTCTTTTGTCCTGAGCTCACAGTCAGGTAGATAAAGTGACCTAATTTTCTGTAAATGGAGAAAGGAGGAGCTACAGGTGATCCAGGTTGATAAGAACAGGGAGGAACTTTAGTTTGTTCAGACTCCATTTTGAGTGGACGCAGCAGAAGGAGGAAAACTGACGGCTGAGGCAGGGTGAGTGTTAATCCAACATTTGAGGATTTTACTGTCAAAGTCTCTGAGACAGTTTTCTCTCTGTGGACTGTCGAGGAAAGAAATGTTGGAATGAACTCGACAGTTCAACAACACAAAGTCTTGATTGGCTGATTGTCCAGTCCAACCTGTCATCCAGCTCCAGCCTCAGATATTTGTAAGTCCTGTCCACCTCCACATCGACCCACTCGATGGACACAGGTTGGAGATGTGGTTTGTTCCTTCTGAAGTCCACCACCATCTCCTTGGTCTTGGAGGTGTTCAGCTGCAGATGGTTGGACCTGCACCATCTCACAAAGTCCTCAACTGTCCTGAAGTCACCCTCCATGGGATCCTTTGGGTGTTTTGTCTTAGAAACTGCGATGAGACATGAAGTCTTCCAGAGCATGGGAACCCTCCCCAACTGCAGGCTCAGGTTGAACACATGCTGGAACATCTTGAGGCCTTGAGCATCCTTGGGCACACGCTGTCCGGGCCCACTGCTTTTCTTGGAAGGAGCCTCCTCAGCTCTCTGCTCACCTGATCCTTGGTCATGGTGGTGGGGAGGGGGTTGAACTGTCCATGGGTGTGGTGGGTGGAGGGAGCTGTGCATTCTGAGGTGATGATGGACATGATGAGGGTGTGAAGTGGGGAGTCACTGGCTGTAGAAGCTGGAGTATCAAACCTGTTAAAAAACAGGTTAAGCTGGTTTGTTCTCCCAGCATCCCTCTCTTCTGTGCTGCTGCCCTTCTTCATGCAGCCTGTGATGGTTTTCATACCATCCCAGACCTCCCTCAAGTTCTGCTGCCTTCCTTCTGTATTCCTCCTTTGCCTCTCTCAGACGGACATGAGTTCCCCTATACACGCTTCAGCTCGTCACCATCTTGTGCCCTCTTTGTCCTTGACATCACTGGTGATCTAGGGCTTGTTGTTAGGGAAGCAGCGTACAGTTTTAATGGGAATCACAACATCCATACAGAAGTTCAGGTAGTCAGTAGTGCAGTGTGTGACCCTTGTTTGTGACTCTTGAACAAACTTCTTGCAGCCTGAGCTCACAGTCAGTGTTCATGTTTCACCTCTCAGACTGACTGAAGTCCAGAAGATGGAGGAAGAGGAGGACAGAGCAGAGTCTCCAGGGTCCATCTGTCTGTCTATGAAGAGTGACTGGTCCAAAGGTCTTCCTCCAAAGTTCAGTGATGAACCTGGACCCTCAGACACAAAGTAAGAGAACTGATAATAACTCATTTATATGACTCGTTCACTGACCTCTGTCATGTTTTCTGTTGATTTTATGTTTGTATATTCATTTGAATCATTTGTTCCATCTTCCTCTGAGTATCTGTGACAGCTGTCAGTCACCTAAAAGCTGTACTCTGATCTAAGAGGACTGAAACAAACTTTTAAACCTCCTAATTATTGAGTGCAGCACTTTGTGTATTTAGAGCTTCATAAATGACGTTGATCAGAGAATTTATCAAAGATTCATGTGATCTGAATAAAACATGTTGGTGTTTGCAGAGTTCAGTTGGATCCATCTGTCTGTCTATGAAGAGTGACTGGTCCAAAAGTTCAGTGATGAACCTGGACACAAAGTAAGACTAACTCATTTATATGACACTGACCTCTGTCCAATCATTTCAGTACTTTATTCATTCATCAGTTCAAGTAGTGTACACAAAGAATCAATAATCAAGAATATAAACATGACACATGTTAGAAGACATACCAAAGTGCAGGTTTATTTATCAGTCTTATACAAAAGATAAACTGACCATTTGTTTTACTGTGACTGTCACAAGTCAAATTGTCTCTGGAATAAAAGCAAACTGCTCTCTTCATAGAGAACATGTGTAAAGTTGTCTAGAATCTGACAGACAGTTCTGAACACTTGTTCAGTATGAAGCTGTACGAGGGATCTTTGTGATTTTCTGTTGTTTTGATTCATGTGATCTGAATAAAAACATGTTGGTGTTTGCAGAGTTCAGTCCAACAAATGGAGAGCAGAGTCTCCAGGGTCCATCTGTCTGTCTATGAAGAGTGACTGGTCCAAAGGTCTTCCTCCAAAGTTCAGTGATGAACCTGGACCCTCAGACACAAAGTAAGAGACTGTTTTTACTGTAAACTGACCCGGTGAAGATGATGCATTGATGATGAAGACAAACTGCTCAAAGATTTATATTCATGATGCAGAACTTTTAGTGCAGATACTGTTTCATTTGATACTGTTTATTTGCAAAGTAAAACAGATAAATAAAACACCTTGTTGGCTGCATGCCAGATGTGGGATTTTCTAAACACAATGGTTGTTGCAAATATCTCAATGAACCATTCAACATGGAGGTTCAGGTAAAACATTAACATCTTATTGTGCCTTAAGCAGAGTAACAACCTTCTGTGTAGGTCTTTCAAGGAACACTTTTCTAGTTGTGGGTTTCCCCTTTTTATCAAATGTGGTGTCACTAACCAGCAACTAGTTTTCTCACCCTATATCTGACCCTGGGTAGACTTCTGTAATTCTGGCCAGCTTCCATTGATTGCGTGGTGCCAGATAATCTTGTAAAAGTACAATGTTGTTGACTTTCAAGTTTCTTCTGTTCTTGTGACTGTAAGTTCAAAAAGATATGCTTTTCTCGATCTAGTCACCAGTGGAACTCATTAGCCAAATACTGAACTTGTCGCCACCTCTTTTGAAGATATATATCTTTCCTGAAGAATTGTCCAGGTGGTGGCAGAATGATCGTGGACTTCATGGTAAGATTATGGTTTGGAGTTAAATGTTCCGGTCCGGATGGGTCATTCAAATGTTCAGCAGTGAGTGGTCTTCTATTAATAATGGCCATAGCCTATAGGAATGAGAGGTGCTGTCGAGCCTTTGTGCTGACTTGCCAAGAATAGCAGTAAGAAGACTCCTTATAGCTCTTATCTGCCTCTCCCAGACACCACCCATGTGACTTGCTGCTGGAGGGTTCATAGGAAATTCACATACTAGAGCCATCACTCTTTCTTGGTTCATTCCTTTCATGAGTTCTGAAAACTTTACTTCCACCAACAAAATTGGTTACTTGGTCACATCTTAATTGATGAACATGTCCTCTTATGGCAATGAATGCTTTTAACCTATTGATAAATGCGCCAGTTATCATATCATCAATCACCTCAATGTGTATGGCCCTTGAACATAGACAGGTAAGTACGAGACTATATCTTTTAAGATCTTTCCTTCCTCCTTTTACATAGATTGGACCAAAGCAGTCTATGCCAGTGTAAGTGAAGGGTGGACTGGTTTCTGTTTCTGTTTCCATTTTTGTTCTTCGTATGTTTTCTGTACTTTTTTGTAACTGCACTGCTGCATCTCAGGATCCACCATCCATTAGACCGCAGTTCATTCATTTTGTGAAAGTGCTTCATAAGTAAGGCTGATATGTGACTGTTCTTTGGCAGTATTGCCTGATGCTTGACATATGACACCTTCTTCATCCAAGAAGGGACTTAACTTGTACAACTTGCTGATTTTAGTCTTGGTAACTTCTTTCTTTAGTTTCAAGCTCTTCATTTCATCTTAGAATGCTTCTTCCTGAACCAGCTCGATCTTAACAAATTCTGCTTCTTCTTCTCCTCGTTTCAACCTAGCAACTGCCTTTACTGACCCTGACCAATTAGAGAATTTATGTAGCCGATTCCATAGCGACCTTTCCTCCTTTGCCTTGGTGTTACACACAAGAACCTTGCAAAGTTCAGGCTTGTCTTCCTTGATTTCTCTCACCTTACATCCTTTCTTAGGTAATTCCCTTTGCCACAGAAACTTTGGTCCTGTGAACTAGTTGAGGTTTAAAGTTGCTCTGCAGTCAAAGCCCGAGAGGCATGATCTGCTGGATTGTCCTCAGAGGAAACATAAGCCCATTGTTCAGGCTTTGTACTTGACTTGATCCTCTGTATATGGTTGGCTACGAACACCTGAAACCTTCAGGCATCATTGTTTATGTAGAGAATGACTGTGGAGTCTGTCCAGAAGAACTCCTTATGACCTTGGAATTCCAGTTCATTCCGGAGCATGTTGCTGGTTCGAACTGCAACAACTGCAGCAGCCAGTTCAAGCCTCGTTATTGTTTTGACTTTGTTTGGTCAAACTCTTGACTTTCCCATCACCAGACAGCAATGGACTTCATCAGCCTCATCGATGGCTCACAGGTAAGTACATGCACCGTAGCCAGAAGCACTTGCATCTGCAAAATGGTGAAGCTCATACCCTTTAACAATGCCAAAACTTGAAGGTAAGAAGCATCTTTTGATTTGTATTTCAGCCAGATTGGGTAGGTCTTTGATCCAGGACTCCCATTTAGGTTTTAGGTTTTCTGGAAGTTCCTCATCCCAGCTGACCTTCGCTCTATACATTTCTTGGAGTATTTGTTTCCCCAAAAGGATGAAACATGCCATGAACCCCAGGGGATCATACACAGAAGCTACAGTAGAGAGCACGCCTCTTCTTGTCAAACAAACTTGTGGAGTTTTAACTTGCCAGTGCAACAAAATTCTCTTGATTCTCTTGACAAGCTGTATGGCTTCCTTCTCAGTTGGAATGGTTGCCAGACCATCATTAACATAGAAATTTCTTTGATTGAAGTGCATGGCAGCTCTGCTGAACTGACCTTGCCCTTGTACAGCCAGATGTTTTAAGCCAAAGTTGGTGCAGCCAGGAGATGAGGCCGCTTCAAATAAGTAGACCTTCATCCTGTAGATTGTTGGTGTGGTTTCCATGGGAATCTTAAATAATTTTTAATTTCTGTCGGACCTTGCAGCTCCATGTGCTGTAGACATGCCCTCATCAGCCTTCTTATCCTTTGAACTTGCCCCATCGTAGGGCTGGGTATCGGTACCTGCAATCGGTTCTTTTTGTACCCAGATCAAGAAAAAAATGACTGTTTCTATGGTTTTGCTCGCAGCCAATCACCGCAAGCGTTCTTCGATTCAATGCGCCGTGTGACTGGTTCACCACCACAGCAACAACAGTTTGTATAGCGGTGAAGCAGGTTGAAGCCGTGCACTCTGCATCTGTGGCAGAGTTGGCTGGTCAGCAATTCCATGATGCTAGCAAAACGCTCAAAAGTATGGCTGCTGTACTACACGCCTGTGGCGCCGGGTACTAATAAGTAAGATTATTCCGGGGGAAAACTGGGAATACGAGTAACATGATAAAGCACCTCATCAAACACGGACAAAACTTCAGGGTGGAGAACTGCACAGTGTTTGCGAAGCCGGCTTCTTCAACACCAGCTTCGTCGTCACCTCAACAGGACACGGCGCAACCGTCGATAACTTCAGGTAATATATATGTGGTTACTAGGTTAACAGTACTCATCCTTTGCGTGTTAAAATATTTATTGTCAAGTAAATCGTTTTGGGCATGTTGTAGGCATGTGTGCTAATGCTAGCCTAGCTTGCTCGCTAATTTTACCTAATTAGCAAGTTAGCGCCCTACTCAGTGACATCTGTCAATGCTTTGTTCAGTGGTGACTACGAGCCACTCCATGTCTGACTCTGCACTGGGGGAGCTGTTCGCCGAGGAGGACCTGGCCCTTAAAACATCCAGGCAGCACCACGCCTTGACCGGTCAGAGAAGGCACAGAAGGAGCTTGAACTCTACAGAGCTCTACCTACAGAGCTGACCTGCACCAATCCTGCTGAGTGGTGGTGGGAGAGGAGAGGGACATTCCCCATCTTGTTTGACCTGGCCTCTAATTATACATGTGTCCAGGCATCCTCCCTCCAGCAGAGCGAATCTTTTCAACTGCTGGAGACACAATAAGCCAGGAAGGGGAATGCCTTGCCCCAGAGAAGGCTGACATGTTAATATTTATAGAACTGTTGAGGAGGACTGACTGGTCAGTGGTCAGATTCAGAATGTTGGTTGTGATGTTGAAAATTACACAGCCCAAATAATACTTTGTTGTACAGGTTTGTACAGTTATTCAATAAATATATGAGCACTTTCAAAATGTATTTGTGTAAAAATCTTTTGAATGGGGAGGAGTGGTGACATTTACGCAACCGATTGCTTTCTTTTTACATGATTAATATCGAATGAAATACTCAATTGGTATCGGTATCGTGTTAAGGGTACTGGTATCGGTACTGGTATCGAAGATTTTTAAATGATACCCAGCCCTACCCCATCGTCACATAATGTCCACTTGCATCAATGGACAGTCGAATTTTTACAATAATTCCCTGTAAGCACTGGCAGACCCAAGTGGCTTTCTTTCTACTGGTTTATTTGAAGCTTCGCTCTCTCCAAATCCACCATGAAAACTAAATAATGTTTACAAAACATAAGCAATGTTAGTTTGACATAAATAATAACATGCACAGCATGTGCAATAACAGTTACAAAGTAAAACAAGATAAAGAAAAAGGGGATTGTCTTCAGATGATGATCAATGATTGATCAGATCAGAGTTATCTTCTAGACAAGTCCTTGGTGATGAGCATTGACTTGAAACAGAGTGCAAAAGTCCTTGATTACAGCTTAATTGCTCGTACTGATGCAATCAGCCACGCGCCAGAGCAGCCAAAAGAGACTTGCCGAGATTTCAAAGTAAAAGCACCTTTAATTATACTAAATGAAATAATATTAAACAAATGCAACTTAAATTAATTCGAATTAGACATTGATCTTTGAAAAGGTTAACAAATTATAGGCTATAGAGCTGCAGGAAGTGCTGAGTTTGTATGAATAACAAACGACAGGCAGATGACTGAATGTTTAATGAGACAGACAGACAGGAAAAGCTGTTAATGAATGTTCATGACAGCAGGAGAGTTGAAATCAAATCATCTTCATCACAGACTGAAAGCTGAATTCAAACAGAAAAGTAACGACACTTTTACTGTGTGAACATCTGAGCTTCCAGACAGCGTCGTCCAAATCTTGATATTTGTCACCAACAGTCAACAAATCATTTGAGTGATAAAGAAATGTCTTCACAGAGAGAGGAAGACGAGTCATGTTCCTGTGGAGGAGCAGCCGTCCTGCTGTGTTTTGTGTCAGGACGTCCTGAAGGATCCGGTCTCTACCAGCTGTGGACACTGGTTCTGCAGACACTGCATCACCTCATACTGGGACCAGTCTGCTTCATCAGGAGACTCCTCCTGTCCCCAGTGTGGAGAAAGATCCAGAACAAGACCTGGACTGCAGACAGCCAGTCAGACCAGCACTGTACAAAGTAAGACTGTCCATCTTTAAAATGTAACCTGCTGCATTTCATCACATTACGTTTATTTAGAGACTTACAATGAGTGAATTCAACCATGTGCAAACAAGCCAAACACTGAAGAATCATGCAGGTACATCAACTTCATCAAACAAGCTGAACGGCTTCAAGTGCTGCAGTTAGTTTGTGAGTTTTCAGGCTGAACATGTGGACAGTTTCTGCTGTCCTGACGTCAGTGAGGAGCTCGTTCCACCATTGTGGTAATCAGCTGATTGTCACATTTTCTTTGTTTTGTCTCAAACTTCTTTCTCTGTTTCAGTGAGTGGTGGTCTGCAGGAGGTTTTAGATGAACATAAGATCAGTCTGAAGACGAGATGTGAACGTGTGACTGAAGGAAGTGATGAAACAGGAAGTGGAACCCTCCTCAACAGGATCTACACTGAGCTCTACATCACAGAGGGACAGAGTGAAGAGGTTAATACCCAACATGAGGTGAGGCAGCTTGAGACAGCTTCCAAGAAGAAGAAGACCCTCCATGACACTCCGATCAAATGCCACGACATCTTTAAAGCCTTACCTGACCAACAGAGACACATCAGAGTCGTTCTGACCAACGGCGTCGCTGGCGTTGGAAAAACCTTCTCAGTGCTGAAGTTCACTCTGGACTGGGCAGAGGGCTCGGAGAACCAAGATGTCAGTCTGGTGGTTCTGCTCTTGTTTAGGGAGCTGAACTTGATCAAAGATGAGCGGTTCAGTCTTCTCACGCTGCTCCATGTTTTCCATCCAACATTACAGAAGGTCACAGCAGAGAAGCTCGCTGTCTGTAAACTTCTGTTCATCTTTGACGGCCTGGATGAAAGCAGACTTTCACTGGATTTCAACAACAAAGAGGTCGTGTCTGATGTCACACAGGAGTCATCAGTCAGCGTGCTGTTGACAAGCCTCATCAAGGGGAATCTGCTTCCCTCGGCTCTCATCTGGATAACTTCCAGACCTGCAGCAGCCAGTCAGATCCCTCCTTCATGTGTTGACAGGGTAACAGAAGTACGAGGCTTCACTGACGCTCAGAAGGAGGAGTACTTCAGGAGGAGAGTCAGTGATGAAGATCTGTCCAGCAGAATCATCTCACACATCAAGACCTCCAGGAGCCTCTACATCATGTGTCTGATCCCAGTCTTCTGCTGGATCACTGCTACAGTTCTGGACCACATGTTGACCACAGACCAGAGAGGAGAGCTGCCCAAGACCCTGACTGACCTGTACTCACACTTCCTGCTGGTTCAGACAAAGAGGAAGAAGGAGAAGTACGATGAAGGACATGAGACGAGTCCACAGGAGCTGACGAAGGCTGACAGGGAAGTTCTTCTGAAGCTGGGGAGGCTGGCGTTTGAACAGCTGGAGAAAGGAAACATCATGTTCTACCAAGAAGACCTGGAGCAGTGTGGTCTGGATGTCACAGAGGCCTCGGTGTACTCAGGAGTTTGTACACAGATCTTCAAAAGAGAGAGCGTGATCTTCCAGAAAACAGTCTACTGCTTTGTTCATCTGAGCGTTCAGGAGTTTCTGGCTGCAGTCTACCTGTTCCACTGTTACACTGACAGGAACACAAAGGTACTGAAGGCTTCTCTTGGGACAATGTGGGGGCATGAAAACAGCACCTCGTCTCTGGATGTGTTCCTGAGGAAAGCCATGGAGAAATCCCTCAAAAGTAAAAATGGTCATCTGGACCTGTTTGTTCGCTTCCTTCATGGTCTCTCCAACCAGAGACTCTTAGGAGGCCTGCTGGGTCAGACAGACAACAGTCCAAAAATCATCCAGAGAGCCATCAACAACCTGAAGAAGATGAACAGTGATGATATCTCTCCTGACAGAAGCATCAACATCTTCCACTGTATGACGGAGATCAATGAAGACTCAGTCCATCAGGAGATCCAAGAGTTCCTGAAGTCAGAGAACAGATCAGAGAAGCAATTTTCCGTGTTTCACTGCTCAGCTCTGGCCTATGTGCTGCAGATGTCAGAGGAGGTTCTGGATGAGTTCGACCTGAAGAAGTACAACACATCAGAGGAGGGACGACAGAGACTGATTCCAACTGTGAGGAACTGCAGAAAGGCTGAGTAAGTCCAGATGTGATGAACATTATAAATCTGTCTTGATTAGCCATTAAGTTTTTCTGATATACACAATATAAAATTCTTTTTCTCATTGGGGGGCATTAGCATTATGATCTGAAGTTCAAGTCAAGCAAACAAAAGGACAGGAGGCAGCAAGGACACATATTTAGCATGTCACAAGACCAAGGCCTAAACTGGGGGCTGGAAGTTGTTTGCAGATGTCGCTTCATTAGCAAGTATGCACTGCCCCCCATATGTACTGCGTTGATCAAGGGACCACACCAGTAGGGACAGTATGGATACTAATTTATTTCCTGATTGTTTCACAGCGGTTACTTTAGACATGCCCAGAAATCGTTTTGAGGAAGACAAAATAAAATGAATGTGAATGGCAACTTGGGAGATGTATCCTGCAGATTATGTGGACCTAAGTCTGTGGCAAGGATTTTTAGCTGGTTCTTCTTGACAAAGTCTTTAGAACATTTAGAAACCCCCCAAAAGGAGCAGTGTCAGCATAGTGATGGGGCGGAAGAAGTACAAATTTGCAGAGTCATGCCATTTGAAATGAATCCCATTTCATAACTGAAAGAACTAAAAAATGGTGAATGAACACAGCATTCTACAGGACAAAAAAACATACAAGTATATCTGTTCTTTGAAGCTAAAAAACAATTCTATGTCTGGGACACCTTCAAAGCTTACATGAGCGGAGTTCAAATTCAAATAATTCAAAAGACTTAAAGAAGCTTGATCAAGGAAAAAAAACAGATGGTATGAAGGTGAAATCAGGAGACTGGAAGAACAATATTGGACTAACTCCACAGACTGCTGCCTCTTACCCCGAAATTCCACTGGGTGGTCGCTGCAGTGATGCGCGACCATTCTAGTCAATGTTTCAAACCCTACCACAGTCCGGTTCAGAAGCGTCCCAGAAGCGGGCCTCCGCTCAGCCCGTGTCAATTTACACAGAAACAGAAACAGAAACAGCATAGAGAATCCGGTGGATTTTCAAAATAAAATACCCCGTGCAAACTGCTGGTTGTAAAAACAGACAAAAGAGAAACAAATGAACTACATAGCATATTTACAGATGTAGAAGCATATTTAGAAGCACATAAACCAGGAAAATGACCAAATCTGAGCAAGTAAAAAAAGGCTGGTGGACTAAACGCTTCTGAAACGCTCCTGGTGGGTTTGAAGTCGATGCAGGACGGACCAAAACAGTGCCGGAGCCGTGACGTGACAGAGACGTGTCGGTGGGGTTTCAGGGTAAGCCTTAGTCAGAGATAAATATGGGCTTAATAAAATATTATCGAAGAGAGCTGAGTACACTCTTTTTAGGCTCAAACAAAAATTGTATGAGTCAGGTGATAAGGCGGGTAAACTCTTGGCTAGTCAGTTAAAGGCCAGAGAGGCCTGCCTAAAATATCTGAGGACATGCAATGGCAGGACCGACCAACTGGCACTGATACCACCTAGTGCATATGGGAGATGCAACTCCTGCTCAGGGGACATAGTGCACATATTATTTAGTTGCCCCTCACTAACAGCATTTTGGCAAAAGGTTATGGACAGGATTAGTAACAATGTGGGGAGTTCGATAATTATTAAATCAAATCAAATCAAATCAAATTTTATTTGTATAGCCCAAAGTCACAAAGTACATTTTCCTCTGAGGGCTTTACAATCTGTACAGGGAGTGACACCCTCTGTCCTTAGACCCTCGGTTCGAGTGAGGAAAAACTTGCCCACCAAGAACCCTTTTAACAGGGAAAAAGGTGGAAGAAACCTCAGGAAGAGCCACAGAGGAGGGATCCCTCTCCCAGGACGGACAGACGTGCAATAGATGTCACGTGTACAGAACAAGTCAACACAAACATATTGTACAATTACAATGAATGATAAAATGACAATGAATTTCAATGAATGATAAATTGATTACAGTAGCAGATATGGTAGCAATAATGACAGTAATAATATATGTAGTGGACGTTGCGCAGGATCACAGCAGCAGCCACGATCCACGAGAACCTGCTGGACGACAGAGCACAAAAACTCCGGGGAAGTTCGGTTAGTAGCATGCATTAATGAGACATGTATGTCCACTGATGGTGAGAGAGAAAGAGGGAGGAGAGGGGGAGGGAGAGAGAGAGAGGAGGGAGGGAGGAGAGGGAGAGGGAGAGGGGCGGGGGAGCCCCCCGGCAGTCTAGTCCTATGGCAGCATAACTAAGGGATGACCTGAGCCAGCCCTAACTATAAGCTCTATCAAAAAGGAAAGTCTTAAGTCTACTCTTAAAAGTGTTGACCGTGTCTGCCTCCTGAACCCAGAATGGTAGTTTGTTCCACAGAAGAGGAGCCTGATAGCTGAAAGCTCTGGCTCCCAATCTACTTTGGAAACTATAGGAACCACAAGGAACCCAGCATCCTGAGAGCGCAGTGTTCTAGAGGGGTAGTAAGGTACTATGAGCTCTTTTAGATATGATGGTGCCTGACCATGAAGAGCTTTGTAAGTAAGGAGAAGAATTTTAAATTCTATTCTAGATTTGATAGGTAGCCAGTGCAAGGAAGCCAAAATGGGAGAGATGTGATCTCTGATCTTGGTTCCTGTCAGAACACGTGCAGCAGCATTCTGAATTAACTGCAAAGTCCTCAGAGACTTATTGGAGCAGCCTGAAAGCAAAGAGTTACAATAGTCCAGCCTAGAAGTAACAAATGCGTGGACTAGTTTTTCTGCATCTGCTTGAGACACGATGCGTCTGATTTTGGCGATGTTACGTAAGTGGAAGAATGCAGTCCTCGAAATTTGTTTTATGTGGACATTAAAGGACAAGTCCTTCTTCAGTTTTGTCTGAATTTAACATCAGAAAATTGTAGGTCATCCAACTTTTTATATCCTTAAGGCATGCTTGGAGTTTAGTTAATTGATTTGTTTCATCAGGCTTGATTGATAAATATAATTGGGTGTCGTCAGCATAGCAATGAAAATTGATAGAGTGATTCCTAATAATGTTCCCTAAAGGAAGCATATATAAACTAAATAGAAGTGGTCCTAGTACAGAACCATGTGGGACTCCATGACAAACTTTGGTATGCATGGAGGATTCATCATTGACGTGAACAAACTGAGATCGATCTAAGAAATACGACTTAAACCAGCTTAGGGCGGTTCCTTTGATGCCAATTTGATGTTCCAGTCTCTGTAGGAGAATTTGATGGTCAATGGTGTCAAATGCAGCACTAAGATCTAACAGGACAAGTACAGAGATGAGTCCTTTGTCTGATGCCATTAGGAGGTCATTTGTAACTTTGACTAATGCGGTCTCTGTGCTATGATGCACTCTAAATCCTGACTGAAAATCTTCAAATAGACTATTGTTATGGAGAAAGTCACACAGCTGATTAGCTACAGCTTTCTCAAGTATCTTGGAGAGAAAGGGAAGGTTTGATATCGGTCTGTAGTTGGCTAAGACCTCTGGGTCTAGAGAGGGCTTTTTAAGAAGAGGTTTAATTACAGCTACCTTAAAGGACTGTGGTACATAACCTGATAATAAAGACAGATTAATCATATCCAATAAAGAAGGACTAACTAGAGGTAAAACATCCTTGAGCAGCCTGGTTGGGATGGGGTCTAGGAGACAGGTTGACGGCTTAGATGTAGAAATTATTGAAGTTTTATTAATCCAAGCTTATGTTGCCTGAACAATACAAAAAACATCAAAGATGTTCGAGCTAAACATTTGAAATTGATTAAAGTCGCTATTACTACTGCTAAAAGAGTTACATTATGAATGTATCATTTAGTAATAATTTAGATGCTTTCTAGGAAATTTGGGGACCATTCCTGATGCATTGCAGAGAAACTCAACAGACAAGTGTCTAGTCAGTCTGTTTTTGGAGCCAATTATACATAATTCCAGCCCAATGGTGGATGGGTGGGGAGGGATGAATTAAAATATTGCTAAAATACTGTTTTCCAGAGAGTCTGTAAGAGATACGTCATGTAAAATTTTAATGTTGAACAAGTTGAATATTTTAAAAAGTATGAATGTATAAAACCTATGAAAAACCTAGGTGCAAGAATAATAACTAGAAAACTGCATTTCCTGGAAAATGTGGTGTGGATGTCTTCTGCTGAAATTCCTGATGCAAGGATGTGAAATGAGCTGAAAAACAGTAGAATAGTGCAATAAAGTGTTTGGAAAATGTGAAGTGTCCTCTTTCATAATAACTTATTTTGTAATATTTGTTTCATCGCAGACTTTCTAACTGTGGACTCTCAGAGACTCACTGTGAAGTCGTGGCCTCAGCTCTGAAGTCCAACCCCTCCCATCTGACAGAGCTGGACCTGAGCATCAACAAGCTGCTGGATTCAGGAGTGAAGACGCTGTGTGCTGGACTGGAGAGTCCAAACTGTAAACTGGACACTCTGAGGTCAGTTCACTGACTGTACTTCGTGTAGTTTTTTATACATATTGAATTCAAATCCTTGATGATGTTTGACATGTTTTGGTTTCATAAATGGTTGAACAGTTGTTAGAGTAACAAAAAGTCCAGAAATCAAATGTTTGACAGTTTCTGAGCTTCCACAGACTCACATTGTGGTCCATCAGTCAGTGAAGATGACGTCAGTGCTGATGAGGCTGTAGAGTGTGTGACGGATAAGAATGAGGTTGTTGAAGATCTGATGATAGCAGATAAAAACAGGCTGCAGAGAGTTTGAGCTTCTGTGGAAACGGAGAAAGAGACAGGTTAGAGAAAGTAAAGAACTTAAAGAGCACTAAAGAGCAAAGTAAAGAGCACTTCACACTCAGTATGGACGGAGGAATGATGACTGCCACCAATAACTTTGAATGTACATGTGGCTGCTGTTTGAAGACACACTTGAACAAATGTAGACCTCTCCTTTGAATGACATTTATCTACTAAGACACCAAACACAGTCAGAAGGTCATGGAATAAATAATAAACTGTTTTTAGTCCAACATGTCTGATTTGATTTGATCCTCTAATTCCAGACTTGACTGAGATCAGCAGCATGTTATTAATGTGTGTTGACATGAATGGTTGTCTGAATGTTGTGCTGACGTTTGGATGATGTCTGTAGAAGGCTGACATTATGATGATCCACAATAACACAATGACAAAGTCACTCTACACATGTCAGAGAAAAGCTCATTGATTAGGACATAGTAATGTTGAGCTGCACATTTCAAACCTGAACACATCTGATTGGATTATAAATGGATTTTTATCAACATCATTTATTCTTTATTCAGATTGAGGGGCTGCAAGTTGTCAGAGATCAGCTGTGCTTCTCTGGCCTCAGCTCTGAAGTCCAACCCCTCCCATCTGACAGAGTTGAACCTGAGTAACAACAACCTGCAGGATTCAGGAGTGAAGCTGCTGTGTGATTTTCTGCAGAGTCCACACTGCAGACTGAAGACTCTGAGGTCAGACACCATTTTTTCCTTCTGTGCTGAGATTAATATGATGTGAAAGTTGTGTTGACACTAAACTGCAGACATCAGGCTGATATTATACTGATCCACACTGAGTATCTGAATGCTAAAGTCTATTTTCTTCTTCTGTGGTTTAGTCCATTGACTGGCAGAGCAATGTTGAGCTGCACATTTCAAACCTGAATATAACAAGAAAAATCTCCACTGGATAATTCACTGTGAACCTCTTCAAGTTTTTATCTTCAGTTTCACATCATGTTTCTGTTGAAATAAATGAGAATAAAAATACATAAATACATGAAATTAATACATGAAATTAATCAATAATCTGTTTCAGCTATAACACAATACCCCTTATATTCAGTATTTTCTTTTTCAACATTTTGAAGAAGTTGTTTGATGCTTATACTGACTGAACAGGTACAATATGATATACAACATGAGTTTGTATAGATGGAGCCATTGGTGTAGCTGCAGAGTTTAAGAGGTGAAGTCACTCCGTCTTTAGTGAAGTAGCAGCACGTTGTCATTAATATTAATGAGAGCTCTTTGTCACTTTTTGTATTTGACAGTTGTGAAGCTGCATCCTGTTGGGTTCAGGTGTTTGGAGTTTCTACTTTCTAAACCTTCTTCAGCTCTGAACAGATTATTAAACATTGAATGATTTCAAGCAGAAACATTGTCTCCTAAAGTTACATCATTTATTCTTTATTCAGATTGAGGGGCTGCAGTTTGTCAGAGATCAGCTGTGCTTCTCTGGCCTCAGCTCTGAAGTCCAACCCCTCCCATCTGACAGAGCTGGACCTGAGTAACAACAACCTGCAGGATTCAGGAGTGAAGCTGCTATGTGATTTTCTGGAGAGTCCACACTGCAGACTGAAGACTCTGAGGTCAGTTCACTGACTCTGTTACTATTGTAGATTGTTGAACATTTGAAGCTAATTTATGTTCAGACATAACTTACATCCATAAAGTTGTAAATGTCCTTTTGCTCATATTTTCATGTTTGTTGTATTAAATTTAGTCTGCAGTCACAAAGACTTGTGTTTCTTATAGAAACTGTTAGATAGATAGATAGATAGATAGATAGATAGATAGATAGATAGATAGATAGATAGATAGATAGATAGATAGATAACCCAGTGCACCATTTTAAGTCCCCCGGCAGTCTAGTCCTATGGCAGCATAACTAAGGGATGACCTGAGCCAGCCCTAACTATAAGCTTTATCAAAAAGGAAAGTCTTAAGTCTACTCTTAAAGGTGTTGACCGTGTCTGCCTCCAGAACCCAGAATGGTAGTTTGTTCCACAGAAGAGGAGCCTGATAGCTGAAAGCTCTGGCTCCCAATCTACTTTTGGAGACTATAGGAACCACAAGGAACCCAGCATCCTGAGAGCGCAGTGTTCTAGAGGGGTAGTAAGGTACTATGAGCTCTTTTAGATATGATGGTGCCTGACCATGAAGAGCTTTGTAAGTAAGGAGAAGAATTTTAAATTCTATTCTACATTTGATAGGTAGCCAGTGCAAGGAAGTCAGAATGGGAGAGATGTGATCTCTGATCTTGGTTCTTGTCAGAACACGTGCAGCAGCATTCTGAATTAGCTGCAAAGTCCTCAGAGACTTATTAGAGCAGCCTGATAACAAAGAGTTACAATAGTCCAGCCTAGAAGTAACAAATGCGTGGACTAGTTTTTCTGCATCCGCTTGAGACACGATGTGTCTGATTTTGGCGATGTTACGTAAGTGGAAGAATGCAGTCCTCGAAATGTGTTTTATGTGGACATTAAAGGACAAATCCTGATCAAAAACAACTCCAAGATTCTTTACGGTGGAGCTGGAGGCCAGGGTGATCCCGTCTGGAGTAACTAAGTCTCTAGAAAGAGAGTTTCTGAGGTGTTTGGGTCCAATTACAAGAACTTCAGTTTTGTCTGAATTTAACATCAGAAAATTGTAGGTCATCCAACTTTTTATATCCTTAAGGCATGCTTGGAGTTTAGTTAACTGATTGGTTTCATCAGGCTTGATCGATAAATATAATTGGGTGTCGTCGGCATAACAATGAAAATTAATGGAGTGATTCCTAATAATGTTCCCTAAAGTAAGCACTGAATAGAAGTGGTCCTAGTACAGAACCTTGTGGGACTCCGTGACAAACTTTGGTGTGCATGGAGGATTCATCATTATGTTGTGAATGTTTTGAATGTTGTGCTGACGTTTGGATGATGTCTGTAGAAGGCTGACATTATGATGATCCACAATAACACAATGACAAAGTCACTCTACTCATTTTAGAGAAAAGCTCATTGATTAGGACATAGTAATGTTGAGCTGCACATTTCAAACCTGAACACATCTGATTGGATTATAAATGGATTTTTATCAACATCATTTATTCTTTATTCAGATTGGAGCGCTGCAGTTTGTCAAAGATCAGCTGTGCTTCTCTGGCCTCAGCTCTGAAGTCCAACCCCTCCCATCTGACAGAGCTGGACCTGAGATACAACGACCTGCAGGATTCAGGAGTGAAGCTGCTGTGTGATTTTCTTCCACACTGCAGACTGAAGACTCTGAGGTCAGACACCATTTTTTCCTTCTGTGCTGAGATTAATATGATGTGAAAGTTGTGTTGACACTAAACTGCAGACATCAGGCTGATATTATACTGATCCACACTGAGTATCTGAATGCTAAAGTCTATTTTCTTCTTCTGTGGTTTAGTCCATTGACTGGCAGAGCAATGTTGAGCTGCACATTTCAAACCTGAATATAACAAGAAAAATCTCCACTGGATAATTCACTGTGAACCTCTTCAACTTTTTATCTTCAGTTTCACATCATGTTTCTGTTGAAATAAATGAGAATAAAAATACATAAATACGTATTAATACATGAAATTAATCAATAATCTGTTTCAAGCAGGAACATTGTCTCCTAAAGTTACATCATTTATTCTTTATTCAGATTGTGGGGCTGCAGTTTGTCAGAGATCAGCTGTGCTTCTCTGGCCTCAGCTCTGAAGTCCAACCCCTCCCATCTGACAGAGCTGGACCTGACTCACAACAACCTGCAGGATTCAGGAGTGAAGCTGCTATGTGATTTTCTGGAGAGTCCACACTGCAGACTGAAGACTCTGAGGTCAGTTCACTGACTCTGTTACTATTGTAGATTGTTGAACAATTGAAGCTAATTTATGTTCAGACATAACTTACATCCATAAAGTTGTAAATGTCCTTTTGTTCATATTTTCATGTTTGTTGTATTAAATTTAGTCTGCAGTCACAAAGACTTGTGTTTCTTAAAGAAACTGTAGAAAATGTCCTCTGTTAGTGGTTAAAGTCAATGAATGTTTAGAATTGTTGGTAAATGGTCACATCTGTATACAGAAGATCCTCTGAACTCAGATTAGTTTCACACACACACACACACACAGATCAGCAGCATGTTATTAATCTGTGTTGACATGAATGGTTGTCTGAATGTTGTGCTGACAATGGATGGATTTTTATCAACATCATTTATTCTTTATTCAGATTGAGGCACTGCAGTTTGTCAAAGATCAGCTGTGCTTCTCTGGCCTCAGCTCTGAAGTCCAACCCCTCCCATCTGACAGAGCTGGACCTGAGATACAACGAGCTGAAGGGTTCAGGAGTGAAGCTGCTGTGTGATCTTGAGAGGAGTCCACACTGCAGTCTGCAGACTCTGAGGTCAGTAGAGGGTTGCAGTCAGTCCATGTTGGTCTCAGCAGTATTGTACTAAACACAGTTAGTATCAAAGCACAGATCCAGTATTTCCTGTAAACCTCCGACCTTCTCAGCGGCTGCTTTCCTCAGTGAAGCTGTGAGAGGAGAACGGTGACAGGCTTCAGGATTGGACAGAAAGACAGAGAGAGAGAGAACAGTCAGCCAATCAGATGAGCCAGAAGCTCGTTGTGATCATGTGTTTGTGGTTGATGTGAAGACGACTGTTGTTGTTGTGTTCATGTCTACAGGAAATAAAGCTGATTCCAGCTGACAGCATTACAAGATGTACAGAGACAGTGGTCCTCATTCATCAGATCTGATCTCAGTGTTTGTTCTCTCATTCCAACACTAAAGAACTGATCAGGTCATCTTTGTCACAGCTCTCAGATCAGTCTGACTGAAGCCTGCAAAGAACCATCATTACATTTAGTGACCATGTGGTCTTTGTACAGAGCAGAACCTCTGCTGAAGTCCAGTACCCACAGCTGAAAATGAAAGTGAGCAGTGAATGTCTCTCTGTTTCTGCACTGATGATGCGTTCAGGGACTGTCAGCACTTTATTTCCACTGTGTACTTGAGTGAAATGTGCAGAGTCAACAGACTTGATGCAGGTCTGTGAGCTTCACTCCAACACGTTAACATGAGAGCTGACAGGAAGCTGGCTACGCTACACAGCCGCTCCACTTGTGTCTGAACAGGACTGAAGTCCTGCTGGTCTTTATACTGGATGTGCTGCATCACTGACTGACAGCTGATGAAGGGAGTCTCTGGAAACACTGATTCATGACTTCTGTTGTCTGTCTGCTTCTCTCATCAGGTGGATGTGATGGTTGTAGTGAGAGAGGATGAGCTGAGTCCTGATGATCCAGAGAGGTTGAAGCAGCAGCATCAGCTCTGACTGGGCCATGATACTGGGAGGTGGAGTGGAGAGGAGAGCTTCATCCAGCAGAGACTGACGGAGGAATCACAACAAGTGGAGATGACTGTCAGCGCTGCAGTCTGAACTGCTCTGAGATCAGCTCCACTGTCAGACACAAAGTCAAAATGATGTACAAATAAATGTGTGAAAATATTGACAACAGTTGTTCAATAAGTTTAAGGCTCAGGTGTCGTGATGTAATGATATCCAGTATATACACTATATTCCATCATTAGATGATTCTGACATTTTACTGCTGGACTCGGTTGAGGTGGAGCTCGTTCTGAACTCTTTGATATGGTTCAATATTTGGATGAATCCATTGATTCTATATTTTGGTCAACAGAGCTCAAAGTGACATCTTCACGTCTTGTTTTGTCCAAAGCTCAAAATGATTCAGTTTAGTTTCAGTGAAGACGAGAAAAACAGAAAAGTGTGAAACCCTGAAATGTTTGATTAGAAACCAGTTCAAGCATTAGTCAGCTGATGGACTGATTGTTCCAGCTCAGTTTGGAAATCCTGTTGGCTGCTTTTCTTTACAATGCGTCATGTTTTCAAAGTTCATGTTTTTATGTCAAATCCAACCTGTAAAGTAACTAGTAACTGAAGCTGTCAGATAAATGGAAATACTCGAGTAAAGTACAGATACCTCCAATTTGTACTTCACTAGAGTATTGAGTAAATGTATTTAGTTACTTTCCAGCACTGACTGATGTGTGCTGCCGCCTGGTGGCCACATGCTGTGACTTCAGATGACTGAACACAAAACATGATGCGCCAAAACACATCATGTGACACAAATCATCACCAGACAGCAAACTGCAGCAACACGAGCGACGATTAGAAACATGAAAGGAAATAAAGAATGTGGAAAGAATCAGGCTTTCATCACATCATACATGTGGATGTGAAGGGCTTCACTGGGAGTTCAAAGTTTCATACGGCTTTTGAGTCGATGCAACTCACTGAGAAGAAAACAAAAACAAAGTCCACCATTTTTGACTTTCTATAAGAATAATTGTCATCGATGCAGAAATCAATGTGCAGAACAGTTCTTCAGGTCCTCAACATTCTGCCATTAAACTGTCAGATCTTCATCATGTAAAGAGACTTGAACTGTCCACAAATTCTCAGCTTTTATTACAATTTAAATGAATTCTTTGTCTGCTTTTATTCTGAAAGATCAACTTTATTTTGTTCTGTGGATGTGCCTTTCAAAATAAAAGCACTGAATGAGTTTGTAAGTGTTTTGTTTGTCAAAGCAGGTTTCAAACTACGTTTTAAATATGAATATTTAGTCCAGAGACTTTTCTCATTAGTGTACACGACAGAATATGGCTGACTTTAACCGTAAACCACTTCATACAATCTAAATGTTGGCGTGGCGTTAACGTTCAGAAGAGCAGCACATTTTGTTCAACACCAAAATATGACGTGTGTCAAGTAACTGCAGGGAAAAGTCTAAAAGTGTCATTGAGTCATTTTAAAGAAGAAAATCACTTTTTATTCAGTTCTACAGGAACATGCAGATATATTCCAAAGAATCAGTATTTACATTTCAAATGTTGTTTTTCATGAAGATAACATGTTTACTCTTTCCATTCATGATTTGACACATTTGATGAACTTTCATAAAAACAAAAGGAAAATATATTAAAACAATTTTCAGGCCCAGCAGTCAGCAGCTTCTATGGACATAATGGCAGAGGAGAAGAGAGTGAAGAGGACGCTGACGGAGGAAGCTAAGAAGAGAAAAGGAGAGAGTGAGCGAGCAAGAAGCCGCCCGTTATGTCTCCATCTAGGGCATGTATGTCCAAAGTCCGGTCTGGGGGCCAATCACAGCCCGCGGACAGATTTCATGCGGCCCAAAGCTTCATTTTTATGATATACTATTTATGGGCTGCTAGGATTGTCAGATACTGTATGACTGGATTTTTTGGTTGACATCATGAAGCATTTGAATGCACTAAACGTTAACCTGTAAGGACATAACTGCTGGTGTTATGTACCTGTAGGTGTGACAGAAAATATGACTTTCTGAATGATCCTGTGAAAGAGCGATACATTTTAAACTGAGATGTTCACAGACTTTGCATTAATCATAAGTCATGTTTAAAATGATCATGAGGTTCAGATTTGTAACGTGTTCATACGGTTTGTTCTTTGTTTTCTGACTTCAGATGTGAAAGAAAGGCAGAGCTGGTTTTTAGATTTGGTGACGTTGCCATTTAAAAAAAAAAAAAGATAATTGTGACAATGAAAATGAAAAACTTATAGAACAGTGCATTTGTATGTAACTCTTATTGCTGTGTAAAGCGTTAGTATTGGACCCCGGGCATCTTCACAATGTCAAATCTGGCCCTCTTTAAAAGAAGTTTGGACACCGCTGGTCTAGCGTGTAGGGAGTGTACCATAAATGAGTTCATACTTGTTAATGGTCAAAAACAGGCAGTTTATCGCTGCTATGAATACAAAAATAGCACAAAGTGGAAAATGACACTTCTCTTCAGAGACAGTCAACAAAACAAAGTAGCTTTTCTAAGGGGAGCTACCTGAACCCTAAACCAGAAGAAACAACAAAAAGACATTTACTAAAGCAAACTACAAAACCAAGAGAAGCACAGGGAAGTCTTTGTCAGAGAGAACAAAGCTGCACTCTCAGCCAGGTAGGAACATATCTTAAGGACACACCCTGATCAGCTGGATTGGAATCAGCTGTGGTTGATCAGCACCTATGCAAAGATCCTCACACAAAAACAGGAGGTCACACTCCTGAGCAAAACAACCACTCTGAAACTGGAGACAACAAATCACAACAAACACTGATTTATACGAGATGACTTCATTTAAGCCTCGTCCTTCCCACACTGTGAGGAAATAAAGTTTTATTTTGTCTCTCGGTACAAAACAAAACTTTTATTTTTACGTTTGTACATTCTCTCAGTTTTTTCTCTCGTCCTTTTCATCTCTCCCCTTGTCTCCTCTCCTCTCCCCTCGTCTCCTCTCCTCTCCCCTCGTCTCCTCGCCTCCCCTCCCTGTTCAGTCCTGTGTCCGGCTCCAGCTGACGGGTATCCACTGCGGTACGTCCTGAGCCTCCTGGATGACGGAGCACAGCTGCATGCAGGCGTCCTGCAGGTCGTCATTCACCAGCGTGCGGTCGAAAAACTGTTTGTACTTGGCCTCTATCAGCCGTGACGCCTCCTCCACCTCCACAAAGTCGTCCTCCTGCAGATGGAGTTCTCACTGTCAGTATGTCGACACCCTTCCTGAACTGTACTTATTCGTGTGTGAGCTGCTACAAGATGTTTTAATAAATCTTACTGTGAAGTCTCTGTTGACGCTGTAGTCGGTGATGATTCGGGCGTCTCTCCGGGTTTGTCGCAGTCTCTCTGGGCTTGGAGTTTTGATGAAGATCACATACGGCTTCAGTTTCCTCGTCCGCAGTGGCTGGATGCTCTGACAATTGAACCAACATATCTGGAATTACTGTAGTGATCTGCCACTCTACATTCAGACAGACAGAGAAGGCTGGTTTGGGTCTTTATCCTTTAACATCAGACTAAAGGGGAAAACAGGTCCTAAATATGGTCCAGTGTTGGGTGTAACAGGCTGCAACGTAACACCCATAAGGACTTCAGTCGGTACAGCAAACGCTTCAACAGGAAACAAGATAAGTGGATTCATGTCAGGAATGAAGCTCACATGTGGTTCAACATCGATGATGCACATCCGTCCTCGCTTTAGCACCTCATCTATAGCATCAGTGCTGGTCCCATACAGGTGAGCTTTGTACTCCCCATACTCCACAAACCTGAACACATCAGCACATCAGCACATCATAGAGGTTGTTTTAAGGTAACGTTAACATGTCGGAGGCGCTCACCTGTGGTTACAGACCATGTACTCAAACAGCTCCTTGGTGACAAAGTGGTACTCTCTTCCTGTCTGCTCCTCTGCTCTGATTGGACGAGTCGTGTCTGGACGGAGAGAAACAGCCAATAAAAACCACTGTGTGATGAAACCCAGGAGCGACCTTGTGACGCAGCAGGACTCATGAGATCAGGTGAGAATCCGTGTTGACCGGCTTCAGACTCTGAGCTTCTGTCTGAACTCATCAGGTCCTAAGAGGAAGGAGCAGAAGCTACGTCATGAGCTACAGGCGTGGTTTAAAGTTCTCATGAAACATAAAGCAGAGTGATGTTTGCTTCCTGTTTACAGCGAGTGTGTGTTACACCCCCACGGCTGTGCATCACAGCTAGTGCTATGAGCTCGTGTCAGCCTCTGAAACCAGCAGTGGCCAGTCTGGCAGGGAAGACAGTAGCCTACCAACACAACAACATTATAATTATTATTATTATTATTATTATTATTATTATTATATCTTCAATACAACATAAAACACAAATCTTTACCAAGTGAATGTGTTAAATTCACGGAGGGCACATACGAGGTACGGGTCCCTGGAAGGTCGAAGGCTTCAGTTTGATGAGTCTTTTCCTCAGTTCATTGACTCCAACTCCTGAAGCACCTGTTCAGAGGAACACATGAAAATATGAAGTAAAACAATGTACTGACACAAGGATGCTAATCAGGAAGAAAAGAAAACCTGAACAGTGTTTTACACATTTAAAGGTGATTTTCTTCAGCCTAATAAACGTGTGAGAGACTGAGAGATGAATTACCAGCCGTTCTAAATATTTGCAGCCACTAACTGCAGCTGTGGTGCCGGTCGACACGTCTGATCTGAAACTTGTAATACTTAAATGAAGTTTAATAATGAATCAATCTGAAGATTTTAAATTACCTTTCACAAAAATAACAAAACAGCTCAATGACCAAATATGTAAATAATATGTGACTAAATGAGTAAATAACATCCGTTAGCTGAGCATAATTTCTCTCATTATAAACTGTATGAACATACAAACTCAGGGAAAGACACTGAAGTTCAGTAAATCTTGGTGAAGGATTCAAAGGTCCAGTGTGGCAGAATTAGTGACATCTAGCAACATGGCAGACTCTGTGGAAGAGGACCTGCGTATAGAAGACTCGTTCTAAGGTAACAAAGACATTAAAAGATTATATTCTGTGTTATAAATCTGACACACTGGACCTTTAACAGCCGTCCAGGTGCTCAGGTGTAAGTTCATGCATTAACTGAAACTGCCCTCTCTCACCGACGAGGACGATGAGGCGGTGGTTCTCCTGCAGGGGGCGCTGGTACAAAGCCACCTCCTCGTAGGGGGTGGACAGAGCGCTGCTGCTGGGTGAGCAGGAGGTGCAGGACTGCTGTCTCCTCCTGTAGGACGTCCTCCTCCAGAGACGGAAACTTCGACGGAAACCAGCTGATGGGAAACAATTCATTTACTTTACTCAAACGACAGACACACCATCACACCACACGGACAAATGAATTAACAATATCTGATGAACTATATTTGTACATGTGTGGAGGTTTAAGCAGCTAGAGAGAAACTGTGTTTCAGCTGAAAATAAATCATTTCACTGAAATGTTCATTTGTGTTTAATTCATTATTTTATTTATGCGTCAACATCTCAGGCAGTGCAAGAAGTATATTAATAAATGACCAAACTAAATGAACTGACTAATTAACTGTCTTACCCAGGTAGATTCCATCAGTAATGTCAGAGTCAGACTCATCTGAGTGAAGAAAACATGAAACAATGACTGTCACTTCAAATTAATAATCATCAACATTCCTCTGTGGAGGGGATCAAATATTTCTGTCTGAACACTCACCTAAATGTATTTCTTCCAGCTCTGGAGGAGAAACACAGAGGTCAGTTCACTGATGGATGAATGAATGCAAACATCTATTCCACATCTGCACCGATCAGCCATGACAGTCACACCCTGACAGCTGAAGTCAATCACACTGATGACCTGGTTGTCGTGGCTCCTGTCAGGATATATCAGGCAGCAGGTGAGATTTAGTCCTCAAAGTTGACGTGTTAGAAGCAAAGAAGAGCTTCAGGACCAGAACCAAACTGTGATGGCCGGGTCAGAACATAAAAGCCAAAGCGAAGGCTCATTGATGCACGTGGGGAGAGAAGGCTGGCCCGTGAGGTCCGATCCGAACCGACTGTAGCTCAAACTGCTGAAGAAGTTCATGCTGGTTCTGAGAGAAAGCTGTCAGAACACACAGTCCACCACAGTTTGTTGTGTTTGGTCCAGTCTGGGTGTCCAAGCTGACCCCTGTCCGGGTGATCTGGTCTGATGGATCAGGTTTACCTGGAGAAAACATGGCACCAGGATGCATTATGGGAAGAAGGCAGTGTGATGCTTTGGTTGATGTTCTGGGAAACCTCGGGTCCAGCCGTTCATGTGGATGTTACTTTGACATGGACCACGTACCTGAGCATTGTTGTAGACCATGTGGCCTCTTTCAGCCCTGCCACAAAGCTAACATGGTTCAGGAATGTTTGAGGAACACAACAACCAGTTCAAGGTGTTGACTCAGCCTCCGAATTCCCCGTTCTCAATCCAGTCGAGTATCTGTGGGACGTGCTGGACAAACAAGTCCGATCCATGGAGGCCTCACCTCCAAACTTCCAGGACTTCAAGGATCTGCTGCCAATGTCCTGGTGCCAGATACCACAGCACACCTTCAGAGGTCTGAGGAGGCCTCGACAGGTCAGGGCTGTTCTGTTATGGCTGATCGGTGTTGGACGTGTTTTACCTGTTACAGTGCGTTTGTCGTCAGAATTTGTTCGATCGTCTGGAAAACAAAAAAGAGACTTTTCAAGTTAAACACAGTCAGAACATGAAGTATATCGTGGCATTAAAAAGCCTGATTTCACGGGGTGTCGTTTAGCTCAGTTGATAGAGCAACTGCCCCACGTCCTCGCCGCGGCAGCCCAGGGTTCGAATCCGACCCGTGGCTCTTTCCCGCATGTCATTCCCCGTCTCTCTCCCCACATTCTTGTCACTCTTCAGCTGTCTCTATCAAAAGAAAGCTTGAAAAGGCCAAAAAAAAGTCTGATTTCATGTTGTTGGACAGAAATAATGTGCTGTGTGATGTGACAGCGGGACGCAACCAGAAGAAGAGAGCGCAACGAGGTGATCCAAAAAGCATCAAAATACATTAAAACTGGTGTGTGAGGACTGCAGGTCAGCTGGAATATGAAGGGCTCATACAGCATGCACAAAACTGAAGTTAAATAGTTAATTACCACCTTCACAGTCACACAGAAACTAAACCAAACTGAAACACTCACCGTTATCATTCATGGTGACTGAGGACAGCAGGGTCAGCAGAGAGCAAAGAAACACTTGTTAAAATGAGGTTTATATACAGACCAACAGCCCCCCCTGCAGGCAGCCAGCTGCCTGCAACATGTTCTCTCAACTGTGGGATCCATTTTGTTCAAGAAAATGAACTTTTCATTGATTATCACGGTCCAAAGTTTAAAGGAATCGATCTGTGTTGTTTTCTTCTCGTTGTTCTTTGAGCTCTTTGGTTTGATTCACAGAAATCAATGAAATGCTGAGATACAATAAATGGTTGGGAAGCTGTGGTATGAGTTTCTACCTGGACACATTAATGTTAATAATAATAATGAGGAGTCCTCACAGGGTCTGATGCAGGTATGAACCTGTAAAGGCTGACACCACCACTGTTCCCTCTGTTTACTGCAGAGAGAGAAGAGAGACAGGTGAAGCTCACTTTCTACATAACAGATTCATCGTTCATCTGAAATTCCTGCTTTTATTTGTCACGTGATAAAATGATCTCGCATCTCTTAAAAGAAAAAGTTTTGCACAGCCCGAGAGAACAAAACATTCGAAGACATCATCTTGGATTCAGGGAAACAAAAGTTTCATAAACTTAACAATTAATCGATTAATCTACAAAACATATTGAATAATTCAAATCAGTTGTAGCCATAAACCTGATGACCACATGTGCAACATGCACTTACAAGTTGACACCGTCTGTACAGGAACTGTTTTCATGGTTTCAGAGTTCTCACATTTCATTCAGTATTTAAAGTTCTCAGAGTTTAAAGTGACCGTCTTTTCTTCTTTGTGGTGTTTGTATTAAAAACGTGTTTAATGGCGGTACGGCTCTTTAAGGTTGAGACTGACAATGGTGTGACATTATGAATGTTGCATTCAGGCTGTGAACTGTCAGGTGTCACCTCTTCAACATGCTGGCAGAGGGAATCAGACCAGCGCAGGACACAGTGCAGGGCAGCTTTCTGGCCTGCCACCACCGCCCGTCTGACTGGTCCACCACCTCCAGCAGGTCTCCTCTGCTGAACGCCATTCCTGCATCAGGACAGGGGATGGAGGAGTCCTGCAGTGGGCAGTAGTCCACCATCGCCCTCACGTACACCTGACAGACAGAGGTCAAAGGAGCGATCTGTATCTAGTGTTTAAAACAGGTACTGCAGCCCAGATTCAAAATTCAAAGTCTGACTTCAGTCTATGCTGCAAAAAGTTTAACAGTGTTTCACAGACACAGACAATAGAAATATGACACACTTCAACACAACAGTAATGTTTGGGCTCTGCTCTCTACTACCGACTCTTCAGCGCACTTTTACCAAGAAAACAGCGCCAGTCTCTGGCAGTAAGAGCCGAACGGGTCCCGCTCTAGTTTACTGATGGTGATTAAGTGACGTGATTTTGAAAAAACAAAAAACTTGAACGCACAATGTCTTTGTTGCTTTCTGTGGTCGTATTGTAGGTAATGAAAATACATTTTTATGTGGAACTCCCCCTGGTCATGGAGGTTTTTAGCTTGTTTGCTTCTATGGCTGTAGCACGCTGTGTTTGTGGCAAATTTGTTTCATATCTGGTAACCTGGGGCGTCGATATGGACCATGGTCAAGAAGCCAGTATTTCAGTTTAGCATGTTTTCTTCATCTCTGATGACATAGCATGATTTATAAACATTGCATGTGTCACTCAAAGAGCAGCAGGTGGTTTTATATTCACATTCACAGTGAGTTTAATGTGAATCAGTGGAATCTATTCTCCAATCATTATGAGAGTTTAAGAAGGAGAGTCATTTCTTACCGACTTCAGGCTGCTGCCTGTGTTCTGAGCTGGAACGACTTTAAACAGGATCGTTCCCTGAGAACTGATCTGACAGGAAGACAAACACGAGTATAAAGATGACACACAATGAGTACAATGAGTACACATTTTTGTGTCTTTCACTCAGTTCAACCAGCTCATTTATCTTCTTGTCCTCTCGGGTGACCTACCAGTATCTGGATGACTTGTTCTGGCTTCAGACCAACCACAGGGTTTCCATTCACCTCCACTAACAGATCACCAGGATGGAGGAGTCCTGCAACACACACACACACACACACACTCATCTAATCATCGGACACAAATCTAATTAAACTTCTTTATATTATATTTTGCAGCGTAAACAAAGTCGGACTCAGATTTAGAAGCTGGTACATGAAATAAACAAAGTCAGAACACACACAGGTAGATTATCAGAGTTTAGTCCGTGAATCCACCTGGATAGTCTCTGCTTCAGAGACATTTCAGGCTGTCTGTGGAGGTTTGTCTCTCCCGCACGCCGGCGACGTTTTTTGCGGCAACCCCTGCGTGCGGTGCAGAAACGCACGACCCTCCACTGAAATGAATTGAAAAACGCCGCCGGTGTCCGGTTTGCCTGTCCCTGTCTGAACGCCGCTTTATATTATGTGTTGTCTGCAAATGTAAACACACACACATATATGTTCATATAACACCAATTCCAAAAAAGTTGGGACACTTTGTAAAACTCAATTTGTCCCAGAGGACTCAACTGTCAGTCTGAAACGTGGACAGACCACTTCCTGTCAGTCGGTCTCAGATGTTCTGGTCCACAGAAGTGTGCTGTGTTTCTGGGTGTTGTTGATATTTGTCTTTCTCTCTGCACGAATGGTTGTGCATACTGCTCGTCACACAGCCTGAGCGGCCTGGCTGTCACGTGACAAATGAACGAGGACCTGAGGACGGACGCACAGTCGAGTGAGTCGTGACTAATCATTTCTGTTTCCTGTCCTGCTGACTGAGCTTATGCAGCTGCCATGTGGCGAGGGAAGGTACTGCATGAACATGAACCAATCACTCACTGAGACGACTCATTACTCCCGAGTCATATAAAAGATTAGTTCATGTTGAACAAATCGTTCACGAACGACTCATCACTAGTGCTGTGTCAGTTGAATGTAGGTTGCAAAGGATTTGTAGCATTCTGCTTTTTTATGTTTTGCATCATCCCTTTTTTGGAATTGGGGTTGTGGATAGTTAGCAAAGTTTCATCTCACCACTGCGGTCAGCCAGTCCTCCATGAATCACCCTGGCGATGTAGATCTCTCCTGTCTCCTCGTCCCTCTTTATAGTTGCTCCCTGACAGACAGTTAATCCAAATTAATTAACCTTTAATTTCTAGAGTAGCAGTAAGATTTTAGTGCAACTCTGCATAAATAAGAGAGGAAACAGAGGGGAAGATGCAAATGAATGATGGGATGAAAGCAGCTAATGACAGAAGCTCTTCAAGGCTGAACTGATCACCTCAAGAGTCATTCCCGCACTGGTGAAGTTTAACAGCTAAATGCTAACATCAGCATGCTAAAATGTTTATCAGGTATAAAGTAAACATTTTTCGTCGTTTAACATCCATGTGATATTTGTTATTGTAAACGCTGCTAGCATGGCTAACAACTGACTCGAAAGGATGAAGCAAAGTCATGTCTGACACAGGACCTAATTATGTAAGCTGTATATAAGAAAACTGATGTGGCACGTGGAGTTCCCCAAAGCTCAATTATTGGGCCTCTTTTGTTTAACCTCTATATGCTGCCACTAAAAGGGATCTCCACAGAAATTCATGGTGAAAACTTCAAAATACAAATCAAAACAGATAAAAAGCATATTTTTTATTCATCATATTTTTCTACTATGTCACTGACCCTACATCACCCACAGCACAACTCGACCACCGTCAGTAGGGTGTGAGATTGGGGTGTGTTATGCTAGTAGTGGCTTCCTCTCCAACACCTGGAAACAAACTGTGAATGTTTTGAATCACCACTATGCAGATGACACCCAAATTTACCTGTCTATATCACTAAGCATGATTTACTGGGCCAGCCGCTTCCTGTAACTAATTATAGATAAATTAAGATGATTGTCACTGCTGCAACATGAGAAACTCTATGGAGTTATATGGAGAAACTGCAAAGAGTGAAAGAGAGATGTTGACAATGGTCACAAGTTTAAAGGTAGCTGGATGAAATGGGAGATGTTGGTTGAGAAAATGTAATTTCTCTGTACCTTTAAATATTTTGCTCTTTCCCTTCGTGTGATAAATCCAGAGATGAAAAAACAACAAGAACTGTTCATGAGCTGATACCAGTCTGCTGCTGGTGTATGGTTAAACATACAAGTTTCTTAAACTAATAGTTGGGATCCAAATGCTGATGTGAATGTATATCAGAGTTTTATGAAATCTAAATCTTAGATTAAAAAAGTTGAAGTAGAAGTCTTTAAGTCAGTGTCTGTTTTCATTGTCAGAGTAGACGAGGACAGGTCTGATCTGTTTTGGTCTAATTCTTCTTCTTCTTCTTCTTCTTGGTTGTCAAGCAGCCGGTGGTGTTACAGTCTTGTTGGTCCTCCAGAGGTGATCTAGAAATGGATCCATTGTTGAGCCTCACCTGTCCATTACTACCATTGCCACCTGCCTTGTGGGTGCCAACAAAGGTCACCACCTTCTTTTTAGAGCCTCCGTTCATTTGTGGACTCCGAGATGTTGCAAAGCCGCCTGCACAAGAACTGACAGATGAAGGGGAGGAAGAGCCAGAAGAAGAGGACGATGAGAGGTGGCATGGGTAGGGTGTCGGAGGTTTGCGGACCACTTTTGGAAACACTGTTGAGACTCTTGGAGGAGGTGGGGGAGGACTGTGCTGTGTCGGCCTGCGTGAAGGTGATGGCTTGGGTTGTTTGCTGGCCACAATGAGCCCCTGGAGCTTGTCAACCACCTCAGTCAGCAGGTTAAGGGCCTGGGCGTTGTCTTCCACGTTGTCTGTGATCATCTCTGTCCCTGCCATCATCTTGTGGCCAAAAGGGTGGACGTCTTGGGTGCTGTGCTTGATACTGCTGGACACTGTCTGGACAGTGGACCTGAGCTCATCCATGCTGCGCTGTTTGGTGAACTCAACAGGTTGAGGATGTTGATGGAGTTTTGGTTGGCGCTGCTCATTTTGTGTCCGTTGTGGTTGGTTCTGGTATCCTTTGTGACAAGGAGCAGTCGAGTACTGGATCACAGGACGATTTTGGAGCTCTTCTTGGTGTTTGCTATGAGATCCAGTTTGATACCGATGTTGCCTGCCAGGTGTGGGGAGAGTGTTAACCCCCTGCTGCTGAGTGGAGCGATGAACTGCAGGACTAGAAGGTGCTGTATGGGCTCTAAGAGAGTTCATCCCAGTGAAAGAAGAGGTTCTGCCTGGTGTAGGGACATTCCTTGAGTGTCCCCCTGTAGCCCCCTTTTTGTACAGGGCAGGGGCGTTGGGAAGGCTGTAAGCTAGGACTGGAGGAGGAGGGTAGGCATAGTCATCACTGCCCCCACCAGTAGAGGCACCTTCTCCTTTGTTGTGTTTGGGTTTCTCTGAAAATGAACCTCCATGAAGACAAGAGAGAAAGTTGGCAAAATCCACAAAGAACAGTGATTCAAAAAGTAGCTGAAAGAGACCGATGGAGACAATGAAGCGACGGTTTTTGAGATGGTGAGGATGTTTAGGGGAAAAATACATGATGGATGAACTGATAGATGAGCAATTCTGCTGGGCGAATCTCAAGATGGACTTGGATTTACCGAAAATGGATGAATGAATGACGTACAGTATGAGTGGAAACACAGAAAAGGAATCTTCTCAGGCTCATCTATATGACCCCAGAGTAGTACAACATCAGCTCCACCTCTTTGACCATTGTTAGATTAGGCAGGACTGCCAACAGAGAGAGGATCAGAGCCCCCACACTGAGCTTCACAAAAGCTCTTCAGAAACCTGTGAGGGATGTCACAGAGACTACGTCCATGTTTTAGACAGTCTGTGAGGACGTCACAGAGACTACGTCCATGTTTTAGACAGTCTGTGAGGGACGTCACAGAGACTACGTCCAGTTTTAGACAGTCTGTGGGGACGTCACAGAGACTACGTCCATGTTTTAGACAGTCTGTGAGGACGTCACAGAGACTACGTCCAGGTTTTAGACAGTCTGTGAGGACGTCACAGAGACTACGTCCAGGTTTTAGACAGTCTGTGAGGGACGTCACGGAGACTACGTCCAGTTTTAGACAGTCTGTGGTTAAAAAAGTAAAAAAACAAAATTTTTTCTGAATTTTGGTTTCGCTTGAAATTTTCGAATGCCATACTTCATTGAAACAGAGTGCTTTAGATGAACAGGATGTGGACATGATTCTGGGAGCCTTTCTGATACATTCAGGCCGTGATGATGAACTGATGTTTGGATGATGATGATGATGATGATTGGATGTACTGACAGACAATGGATGACAGATGACTGCTGATTGCATGACTTCCTGTCCTCCTCTTACCATTGCTGGGGATGGGACTAAAGACAGAGGGAGCTGATTTGTTGAGCCCTTTCTTCCAAAGCTCTGCGGTGTATGGACACAAAGAGGAGGTTCCTGTTGATTCGTAGTGAGGCAGAAAGGGGCGGGACTGTCTTCCTCTCGGGAGCGGCAAAGGCCTGGCTTCACCTGCAGTTGCTCTGAGCTCCTCCCCAGACCATGCCCTCCTCACGGGTACGAGGCGCTCCAGTGCGAGGCGCCGAAGGCTGCTCCAACGACTACGAATCGCTCCATCTCCATTTCCTACAACGCCTCTGCACACTTCTCCATTCTTGATGAACAAAAGATAAGAAACTGAGATCTTTATGGATTAAAAAGGAGGCTCTCTTCTTAACGCTTCCAATTATAATAATTGTCCATAACCAGGGTTCACATCCTGTGTGTGTTTAAGTTTAGGCCACAAAACTCCCTTTGGTTATAGGAGTGTTTGACATTTTAGATACCACTCTCAAATATTCTTTTTTTTATACCTCCTGAGGAATAAAGAGGATTATAAACAAGTCTTCTCATCTTTGTGTCAGACTGTAGAAGCCAGTCGATTCTCAACAATGTTTAGACCATCGAACAATTTACTACTCGGGCTAATGACGCACGAGTGGCCGGCAGCTTTTTATCTATGAACCAGTGAAATGAGACAGTAAGTCACTTTGGTGGAAATATCAGACTTATATCAGAAGGTCAGTGTGCTCTCCTCGGCACCAAACAGGAAGCAGGAAAGTTGTTAGGTAGTTACTTTGGAAACGTCTGAAAAAACTAAAATCCTAAACTTAAATCCCGCCACACACACGACAGACGGCAAATTAAGAGTGTTTAGAGTCAGTGTTTAATTGTATCTGATCCACCAAGCAGCTCTTATTGTGGAGAGAAACCTTTGTGTTTGAAACGGTACACCTCATTCCTATGCTTGCCTAACAGTAAAAAAACGCTGGTAGGGAGTATTGATTGTGTATTGATTACTGATGGTGGCTGATCAGGTTTCAGTTTCTAACAGCAGGATGCAGTAAATGGTTTTTAAACTATTTTCATTTTTAAAACATCTAACACAGATGACAAATGTTAATGGAACGTTATATCACTTGGTCAGAACTAACTGTTGTATTTGAAACTACAAACACATATTCTACTCATAGACACTTTATATGAACATGAATCACTTCCATAATCACCCTTCAATAAAACTAAATAAACGTTATGAAATGGTCTCACCAGCGGCTGGTTGTTCTTCACCAGACAGACAATCCTCACGGCCTCCTCGCCTTCAGGCATCTCATCAGGCAGAGGCGGTAAAACTGGTCCATAGTCTATATGGGCTATACTGTCGTGGGATGATAGCAGGGCCTGAGAGACAGGTACAGGTGTTACAACAGAGCATCAAACATGCATGGTGTAAAAGGGATTGTACAGACCTGGATGTGTGGTGAGCTGAGGAGGCTGTAGAGCTCTCGGGCTTCAGCTGAGGGATAGGGGACCTTCTGTATGACAGACATGATCTGATGGACAGACAGACACAGACAGGATTACAGACTGATACTTGTTCAGACTTAGACGATCAGCTTTGTCCTAAAACTGGCTGCAGAGACAAAGAGGGTTTTTACAGTAGCCAAGAGTGAGTGTACCCTCCAGCCCCACTGCTATGCATTGCAGTGAGCAGAATGTTTGACTCTGGACCAAACACAACTTCCAGACCAGCAGTGAGCAGCACTCTGTCAGTGAATACAGCAGTCTACTGAGGTGGTTTTCTTGCCGGGTTTGGCTCCTGAGTCACTGAGTCAGTTCAGTTAGCTACACGGCTGACCGAGCTAGCCACAGTTAGCAGCTCACTACTTAGTAATCGTTCCATCATAAAGTCTGTAAATCATGTAATGTTATGTGGTCGAACCTTGTCTGGTGCGGCCGCCACTTTATATTCCTCAACTTTGTTGACAGAGCTTTTGAATGCATGTGTGTGCATGAACCTCATGTGAGAGTCCTAATGCGTAAGGCAAGATGGGGCTCGGCGTCAGCCTCTGGAACTGCAACAGGCACTCATAAATCTGGAAAGACAAAACAGGAAATGATGTCATGGCTGGACGTTTTTACGTGTTTTAGAGTAGTAGGCCTGTTGAGTCGGGTCGTACCTTCAGCAGAGCGTGCAGCCACGGTGCATTTAGGAGTTCCTGCAGAAGCTGAGCTCCGCTCACGTTTCTGTGGACAGCTTGACCGATGTCCTCCACCACACTGGACAACACCTCACTGACATCTGCACACACAAACAAAAACACGGTTATTTTAAAGACGTCATTGTCTGTCTTCTTGTTGGTGCAGACTCCGGCGGCTTCTTGCTCGCTCTCTCTCTCCTTTTCTCTTCTTAGCTTCCTCCGTCAACGTCCTCTTCACTCTCTTCTCCTCTGCCATTATGTCCATAGAAGCTGCTGACTGCTGGGCCTGAAAATCTCCTCTTCCCAGTGGTCCCTAACATTAGAACATGTCCAGAACCACACTCCTGTGGGGTGTTCCCAGTCTGCAGTGGCCAGTACATATCAAAAGTTCTCCAAGGAAGGAAAATAGTGAACTGGCAACAGGAGCATTGGCGACAGTGATGAATGTGTGGAGTGAAGGCCCGATCCAACAAAGGGGTTCGTGCTGGTTCCGATAGAAAGGCATCAGAATACACAGTGCATGGCAGTTTGTTGTGTATGGGGCTGTGTAGCTGCAGACCAGTCAGGGTCTCCATGCTGGACATGCAACGGAAAAAGGTGTCCCGGTCCGATGGATCATGTTTTCTTTTGCATCTTGTGGACAGCTGGGCGTGTTGCTTAACTGGGGAACCCCAGGATGCATTATGGGAAGAAGGCAAGCCGGTGGAGGCAGTTTGATGCTTTCATGTGGATGTTACTTTGACATGGACCAACAACCTAAGCATTGGTTTAGGTGGTTTTGACTGCAGCGGATGTGCTGAAGAGGGTTATTTTGCAACAATGGCCCGCTTGCTGTATATTCTCATGCTTATTAAACAGCTTTGGAAACACTAAATAAATTGTATTTTAAAGGATTATCAAATGTTTTTTTAGTAAGTAAAATGGGGAAAAGTTTCCTCTGAATGAAAGGTTAAATATTGTACATTCAGACTAAATCAAGCTGTCTGTGAAGGGGCAGCAGATGTTTCTCCTGAGCAGAAGGCAGACGTGTTTTTAAACAGACAGGATTAACATGACTGACCTCGCAGAGACACTAACACCATGAATTAGGCTTCAGATCAGATTAAATTGAAATTAAGTCCAGATTTAGACTCAAATTCAGGGTTAAGACTCAATTTAATCAAAACAATAAACAGTGAAAGTCATTAAAGGTCAAGTGTGTGTGTGTGTGTGTGTGTGTGTCTCACCGTCCTCCATAGCTTGTCTCATGGTTCCAGACTTAAAGAAGAACGTCTCATTTCACTGAAAATAAAATGCAAAGTAAGTTTTAGTACAAAAGTTATCTCATGACACTTTGGATACAGACGCTGCTCTTCATAATATTATTTACAGAGACAATTCCACCATGAGCAGGCACTACAACAGGCCACAATGAGGTTTATGTAACGATCAGTTTTCAGCCATGCCAGATTAAATTTACACTTCTTTTCAGAAATGAGCTCCTCAAGGTGACAAAGAAAAAAGCTGAGTGATTTAATTACGATGAGTTAACAAACAAAACGTTTAAACATTTGAAACACTCCCATGCTTTATTTTTTTAGAACAGCTGATACAGTTTATGATATTACATTATGCAGCAGTGGGATGTGCATTTCTTCATGTCTACTCCACCATATTTCAGAAGCAGATATTTTTACCTTTAACAGAAGCGTACTGTTGATTTGATTTGAGTATTTTTCCATCATAGCACTTTTAAAGAAGTAAAACATCTGAATGCGTCTTCCACCACCACAACAGCACAGAGAACCAGGAGTGAATGCTTTAAAGGCACCTCGTGGTATTTTTGGTCCTTCCTGTTCCAGGTGACTGAATGTGGGCTAATTTGTGGTTAAGTCTCCTCTTTAGCTTCTAATCTCGGCTCAGCTTCCAAGATGTGAAAGTCATCAAACGTCACCTGAACACATCATGTGACGTCCCATGTCTGCGGTATTTTAGTTAGTTTGTGCAGTTTGAAACATGTTTGTAAACTCGAATCAAGCATCGGAAGTCAGTGACGTATATGTGTTTGTTGGCTGTTTAATAACTAAAAATATGATAACGCTCAACAGCGCTGTGGTGACTGCAACCCATTGTGTTGGTTTGTGGACAACCGTTCTGAAGCCTTAAATTTGGCACCGTGGACGTCACCATCTTGTTCTTTTGGAGCCAGAATGTGTGTGGAGCCGGTGGGTTGGGCTGTGCTTGGTTTTCAAGCAGGGAATAACGTCACACTATCGAGGTGATTTACAGACTTTATGATGGAAACATTGATAAGTAGTGAAGCTAACGCTAACTGTGGTTAGCTCGGTCAGCTGTGTAGCTAACTGAACTGACTCAGTGACTCAGGAGCCAAACCTGCTGTACTCCCTGACAGAAAGCTGCTCACTGCTGGTTCGGAGGTTGTGTTCGGTCACTGGAAGTTAGACGCTGACACTAGCTCATAGCACTAGCTGCAATGTATAGCAGTGGGGGTGTAACGCACACTCGCTATTGGCTGTTGTAAATGCCAATCAACATCCACTACAAGTCCCTCACTAACGTATTCACATATCTGCTAAAGATTAGCATGTTAGCATGCTGAAGTTAACATTTAGCTGTGAGCATGAACCATTGGGTCACTCACTCATCAACAATCAGACCAACTCACCTTCTCTTCGTCGTCCTCTTCGTCGTCCTCCTCTCCGTCCTCCTCTTCCTCTCTGGTGATGCTTCAGTGTGTCAGCAGCAGTCAGTGCTGACTGTCATGGATGTGATTTTACTACCAAACCAAAACAGACACTAATCCTCTCTAACCCGACTTAATCCACCAGCCACTAACCTCCCTCCCGTCCTCTCCTGCCGTCTCTTCCCTCTTTTTCTTTGTCTTTAAAATCTTTTTCTGTCTCGTGTCCTCCGCCCTCCTGTCGCTCTCTCCATCTGTCTCCCTGCTGTCTTACATTCATGAGAACGTCTCTTTACATCCTCATTTTCTCGCTCTCTCACTCACTTTAAGTACTTCAACAGATCACAAAGCTCCTTAACTCTTTACTGCTTTTAGCCACACAAACACACACACACACACACACACAGTGCTAACACACAAACACACAATAACGGTAAATCCTTCTACAACATCTGGGTCTTCAAGAGGCCAGCCATTATCAGCTCTGTGTGTTTGTGTGTGTGTTATCACAGAGGTAATGGTCCTCAGAGATTAACGCTGATCCTTCAGGAGGAGAGGCAGAGGCCACAGAAACAGACAGATGTAAGAAAACATGGCCACCAAATGTTCCCTCGGCTGATCAACACATGCTGATCTGTGTGGACGCATTCGTTCACTGATTCAGTTATTTGAGTCAATGCATGAAAAAATAATGAGACAAGAAACCTCATGTATGAATCAGTGTTTCAGAGCGTAATCCCACTGTGTAACTATGTTCAGCTGTACTCGAGTATTTGTTCTGATTACATTACTTCTGATCAAAAACTAGCGAGTCGACAACTTTGCTAACAGCCGAACATCAACCAGGTCACCAACAGCAGACACAGCAGCAGCTAATATTACTGACTAGTCCAACAGCAGTCAGCCCAGCTCGGCGTCTGTCTTTCAGCCTTTTATTTCACCAAGCTCTCACCAACCACTAAAAGTCAGTCCCAGATTTACTCTTGTCCGGCGGCTTCTTGCTCGCTCACTCTCTCCTTTTCTCTTCTTAGCTTCCTCCGTCAGCGTCCTCTTCACTCTCTTCTCCTCTGCCATTATGTCCATAGAAGCTGCTGACTGCTGGGCCTGAAAACCTCTGTGGTACAAACACTGACACTCCCCCGGTGCTCTGAGCTCATAGTCTGGCTAACAAACTGAGCTAACATGAGCTAACAGCAGCTAACAAACTGAGCTAACATTAGCTAACAGCAGCTAACAAACTGAGCTAACATGAGCTAACAGCAGCTAACAAACTGAGCTAACAGCAGCTGCAGCTGTCAGCAGTTTACTTCACTGTCCATCATAAACTCTGTAAATCACAGAGAGTTGAGGCGGAGCAGCCGGAGGACATCAGAGGGAAAACCAGAAAACATTTTCTCCATAAAATATGATCCAGTTTCACCAGAATCAGTGAAATAGTTGGTGGTGTGTGACTTAGTGCCGTAAAGCGTTACGTACTTCTCCCGACCCGGAGCCCAAAGTTACATAGTGTGAGAACAGACGTACGAATGACAGAGACACCGTTCACCTGATCACAGGTCAGTGTGGATCAGCAGGAGGTAAACTGTTATTTTATGAAAGAAAAGTTACAACGTGTTGGTTTAAGTCGCTCTTGGGCAACATAAGCTTCACCAGTAGGTGGCAGTAGCAACTTTGTTTAAACTGTGATCTGAACTTGTTTCAATTTTAAGTTTTAATAAGAGCTTTGTTGAAGCAACACATTTTTTCATAGTTTCTCTTATGACTGATTTTTTTTTAAATGTAATTGTTACATTTGGTGAATTCTTCAGTTTTTAGTTAAAGAACACTAAACTTCTACAGCAGTAAAATGAAACATATATCGTATATTTTATATTCATTTTCTCTTGCTGTTAAAGTGTACTGGATAGATATTAGTATAATTATTGTTATCGTGTTTAATTGCTCTCAAAGGACAGAGGAGATAACGACCTGTTGACCATGTGAAAACCTCGTGTTTGTAACTTGACATCATGTTGGATCATTTGTTTCTGATCGCAGTGGTAAGAGGTTGTTGTCTCCCTGAGGCCGGCTCATTGTGACCTCTGGGTCATAATTAGCTGTCTGCAGACTCTGGCTGCAGTCCGACCCGACCCTGAGGGCCGGCCTGTTGTTCAGCACTGAGGCGACACTAATGACACTCATTCCATGTTACAGCAGCTGAGGGCTCCTGTGTACGCCATGTTGCTGTTCTCTAAACAAACTTTGTTACGTTCCTCTGAGACACACACAGAAACAGCACACACTTTCTCTTTTCTTTATTACCAAATTATGACCTTCAACAAGAGTGTAAAAGTTATGGCTCACCCACTGTTTTTTTCCTCTACTTTGATTTTAAATCATTGATTCTACACTGACTTGGTCTGCTCTCATACTATGTAACTCCAGGTCAAACATACAGCAAAGCACATTTAGGTTGTCGGTCAGTCGATGGACCTCCATGGTGTCCTCAGGCCTCCACATTGACACAAGGCCGTCTGAAAACCTGTTTTCCTGTCAGCATTAAAGCGAGTCATAGGCGTTCAATGCTGACCTCTCATCCTCTGGGGACAAATCCAATAAAGCAGTCTTCAGCTTAGGCTTGTGACTCTTCATTGACCTCTCAGAAGCGTTTGTGATACCTTCATGATACAGCTGATCATGATCATGTAGTAAAGAATTCTTGTGTGTCAAGTTGGTAATCAGGCTGCAGAGGCGGAAGTCTTGGCCTGGATATCTGTTTCCTTGAAAACTGCTACTCTGCAAGCTCAGACACATTGTCCAATGTGTCTTGGTACATGGGGAATGCACCATGTGGCACCAAGATGTTAGCAGCAGATCCTTGAAGTCCTGGAAGTTTGGAGGTGGGGCCTCCATGATTGGACTTGTTGTCCAGCACATCCCACAGATGCTCGGTTGGATTGAGATCTGGAGGTCAGGTTAACACCTTGAACTGGTTGTTGTGTTCCCCAAACCACTCCTGAACCATGTTTGCCTTGTGGGTGGGAGCATTGTCTTGCTGCCATCAGGAAACACTGTTTCCATGAAAGGGTGGACATGGTCTGCAACAATGCTCAGGTAGATTGTACATATCAAAGTAACAGCCACATGTATGGCAGGACCCGAGGTTTCCCAGCAGAACATTGTTGAAAGCATTGCACTGCCTCTGCCAGCCCTCTTCCCATAATGCACCCTGGTGCCCTGTGCTCCCCTCCTCAGACTATCTCAGTTACCACAGAGATGGATAAGGCCTCCAACAGTCCTGCAGCAGAGGACATGTTGGTCAGGTTCAGGACTTTGCCTGAAGTGTTTCTTCCATCATTCAAGATGTCCACTTCTTTGCTGATCGTTCTTTCTTATAAGTCATACGAGACTCACCATGGCCTTCCTCAGCTCCTCTGATGTCTGAGCTTTTGTTCTCCTACCTTCCCAAGTCTCAAAGGACACATTTCTTCTCAGATTGTGACCACTTCTGACACATCTCCAAGCAGCTCCCATGGAGATGGAGGCCTTGAGCCTTTTTACAGTGTTGGACTCTACCAGGGAGCCTCATTACTGATTCTGTTTGTTATTTTCATGGACCAGGCCAGAAAAGCTGCTGCAGCATGGTGAAATATAACGTGTTTTAGAGCACAGTGGAGCTGTTTGTAACAGGTATTTTGTTTGTATCAAAGCCTGATATATCTTCTTTCTGTGTTCCATAGACTAAAATCAGTGAGCCACACTGTTGTTCCTTCATTATCACAAACACACACTGCAGTTTATTTCAATGCTCCAAATCCTGTCCGGAGCATTAAATGTGGAATAATCCACTGCTTCCTGTTTGAGTAGCGTTTGTTAAATCACTGGATCTTTTTCTATATTAAAACTTCATATTTGAGAGTTCTAGAGAGATTTAGTGAACCAACAGGCCGAGCGTCACAGACTGGGTACTACTTTTTTTGTACTTTTGTTGAAGGGTTTAATGAGGTCTATGGAGGGTGAAGCAATCTGATAAAAAGGTTTGACAAACTCAGACTGTACTCTATCTGAACTTTAGACATGAACATAAACTTCAAAGTCGGGAAACTGAACAAATAACACATCCATATCCCGATTATGAGTCGACTTTAAAGTGAGCTTTCTTTACTCAATTGTATTTTTAGTATGTCTGGACTATTGTCTGCCTGTTTAATGGATTAATGCTTATTTTTGCCAGTCTCAATGGATGAAGGATTAAATACAACATATATAACTGTTAGTGGATATGTAGACATTGACAAATACGGATATGTTTATTTTATTTTTATTTTTACAGCATACATTCTGATAATCTGCTGTAATACAACCATTGTATGCCTGATCGTGATTCACCCAAACCTCCATGAGCCTATGTACATTTTCATTGCAGCTTTGTTAATCAACTCTGTTCTTTACAGCACGACCATCTACCCAAAGCTTCTGATTGACTTTCTGTCTGACAAACAGATCATAACATATTCAGCCTGTCTCTTTCAGTTCTTTTTATTTTACACTTTAGGTGGTTCAGAGTTCTTACTGTTGGCAGCTATGGCCTATGACAGGTATGTGTCCATATGTAAACCTCTGCAATATCCAACCATCATGAGGAAAACAAGCATCAGTATTTTCTTGGTTCTGGCCTGGCTCGTACCTGCCTGTCAGGTGGCAGCAGCAGCTGCGTGGAGCTCTAAGATCAAACTCTGTAACTTTACTTTGAAAGGAATCTTTTGCAACAATTCAGTTTACAAACTTCACTGTGTGAGCTCAAGAGCACTCTCTGTGTACGGTGTGATTATCTTGCTCAATATTGTCTTTTTCCCTTTGCTCTACATAGTTTTCACATACACAAATATTCTCATAATATGTTACAGAAGTTGTAGAGAAGTCAGGAGAAAAGCTGCAGAGACGTGTTTACCTCACCTGTTGGTTTTAATCAACTTTTCATTGTTGTGTATGTATGATATTACCATACTGAGACTGGAATCAGATGTTCCAAAAGCAGCTCGTTTAATAATGACTTTACAGCTGATCTTGTATCATCCTCTCTTTAATCCGATCATATACGGACTGAAAATGAAAGAAATCTCACAACACCTGAAGAAGTTGTTCCGTTGAGTCTGATCTGTTCTGTCGACACGAACAAATAATGTGCAATAATTTCATCTTAATGTCTTGAGAAGTGATTTGTCTGTTTCCTTGATAACATCTAAACAGAACCTTGTTATTACTAATAACATTCATATTGTACAATCAAAAAGTCTGACATAGTTTCAAGAATAAATATCTTGATGATGTTTGTCATATTGGTTGGTTGGTCCATCACAAACACACACACCCATGGATTTTTCTTTTTTTATCCACTGTTATCTCGTGATAACGACTTATTATCTTGTTATCTCGACATAACAAAGGTCATTTTCTTGTCATAGTGAATTAATTATAATGTTAATAATGTTCAAGTGTGATGAGTGCACGCTGGTTAATGTGATCGTCCTGATTTCAGCCTACAAGAGCTGCCACTGTTTGGTCCAGGTGTGTCCCAGGGAGGTGAAAATGGCAGATCACATTATTGATCAACACATCAGGAATTAGTCAGAATTACGCACGGCTGCACGCTCTGCATGGCGTCCATCCTCACTTGAACCTCGTCGCTCATATCAAATCCAACTTTACAAGCTGTGTCACATCTAAGGACAAATCAGTCAGATCAAAATGCTGATGAATCACACACGAGTCTATATCAAACCCTGAACAGCTCCACTTCATCATTCAGTTACATCTGTGGGTCAACTGCTGAATACAAAGGCCTGAAGCCAGTATTAAACTCTTTGTTAACATAGTATAGTTCTATGTTAAAAATAATAATAATAAAATAATAAGAGGGGTGTCGATTAGCTCAGTTGGTAGAGCATCGCCCCGTGTACGAAGGCTCAGCAGCGGCCCAGCGTTCGAATCTGACCTGCGGCCCTTTGCTGCATGTCATTTTACATCTCTTCACACATTCCTGTCACTCTTCAGCTGTCTCTGTCAAAAATAAAAGCTTGAAAAAGGCCTATAATATATCTTTAAATAATAATAATAATGAAAGCATAATGTTTGTGTCAGCGGTTTTCAACCTCTTGGTTGGTAGAGAAACAGAGCAGGGACCCCCTGATAGTTCAAAATAAAATGACGCTGCATTTTAAGTGTGATTTATAATAAGTGCACACCAGGATATCAGGACTGACACTCCTTTAATAGGATAGATATCTGTAAACTGTCAATCAAAGGTGCATTTATAAACGTAATGCTGATGTTGATTTGACTGATTTATCTTTAGTTGTGACACAGCTTGTAAAGTTGGATTTGATATGAGCGACGAGGTTCAAGTGAGGATGGACGCTATGAAGAGCCGGTGAAACACAATAAACTGCACGTCTTCTACCTGGACCAAACAGTGGCAGCTCTTGTAGGCTGAAATCAGGACGATCACATTAACCAGCGCGCAATCATCAGACTTGAAGATTATCCCACGAAAACAAAAGTCTTTCTGTTATATCGAGATAACGAAATAATTAATTAGTTATCACGAGAAAACATCTTTGTTATGTCGAGATATCGAGATAATGAGATAAGTCGTTATCACGAGATAAATCCATTCTGTACTCTGGAGAACAGAGTTCATAATAAAAGGTCTAATTTAAATAAATAAGTGTATGATTTCAGAAAATATAGCACAATTAGCTGTGTCAGCCAATGCTGGCCTCACACCACACAACTTTTCAAATCTTTGCACTGTCACAGACAAATCTTTAATCTCAGTATAAAATCCTGAAAGTTTTTGTGACTCTTTTTCTTGTCTTGAAGTTCAGAAAATATGTAGAAGAAAATGTCACATTTCAGACTCAGACTCAGACTGAGACATATTACAACTAATTGGAGCCCTCTCTCCAGCGCCATCAGAAAGCAGGAGATGAGGTACATAGTAGGAAACATAGGGGGGACTCCGGTTGAAGTCTCAGTTCTGTTGGACTGAAGAAGACAAGTTGTGGAGTGAGCGAGAGTGTAGAAGAAACAAAGACAGAAGTCACTGCAGAGCTCCAAATGTACACACAAGGCCAGTTTGTTTCTGCTCCCCCAGATGCATGATGGGAAATGATCTCAAAATGAATCTAGCTGCAAATATTGCCCCTGTGAGATCCTCGGCCTTTGAAAATAAAAGTCACCCTCTCATATCTAGAGACAGTTTGTGGGAAGAGCCTTTACGATTTCACAGTCTTTCCAGTGTATGGTGGACATCGCATGAACAATCTGAAGAAGGCTGGCTCTGTGCTGGGGACTGCTCTGGAGCTCCTGCAGCTGGGTGTGGAGAAAAGGACGCTACACAAACTGCTCAGTATCACGGACAACAACTCATCCACTGCATGACCTCCTGCTCAAACAACAGGGCAGTTTCAGCCGGAGCCTCCTGCAGCTCCACTGTAAGAAAGACCGCTACAGGAGGTCATTCCTACCAACTGTTCTATCTTTGTACAATGACTGCCTCTGTGCAGAGAGTTGAGCAGTTGAGCTGATGGACATAATAAAGGATGCACATTTGCACAAGTTATTGCACATATGTATATTTTTCTTTTTCAGAGATGTTTGTTTAGCTTTTTGGCCAGGCAAAGATGTAGAGGCTGCTGCTGTAGCTGTGGCTTCAGTGACTGTGGCACTAGTATGACGTCTGTCTGATGTACTGGCACTCTCCACTTCATCATCATCATCCTCTCTCCTCACCTCTGAGATTATAACAGCGAGTTTTTAAATGCCTGTGCAAATAGTTTGTGGAGCCAGACTTATATTGCACTGAGCCAAACTGTCTGCCTCAAGCAAAAAGTGCATCCGAGTGCTGCTCCTTTCTTTGGCTCCTTTTTCCTCCTCCTTCAGGCTCGCTTTTTTTTTTTTTTCTCACTGAGGCACTCACGTGAAGGGAGCGTGAACAACTCATGCAATATTTGCATAATATGCTCCTCCCCATGCTCTCTCCGTCTCACTCAGTCAGTGGAGGAGCAAGGAGGAGCAAGGAGGAGCAAGGAGGAGCTTGTGTGAGCATCTCTGTGAAACGTAGGTGTGAACTCGGGGAGAGAGAAGAAAAAAGAACGGCTCCCAACCAAACGTGACTCGGTTCCCATCGTTCATGTTAATGAGTCGTTCAAAAGATTCGGTTCGTTCGTGAACGTCACAACTTTATAATAACAGTGTACAGAGGCTTATACATATAGTCTGCAATAAATACTCCCCATCTCTCTATTGTTTCACGATTTCTTTCATTTTCAGTCCGTATATGATCGAGTTAAAGACACTTGTGACGTCTGACTGTTATCTGACTGCAGAGGTTTCTACATCATGTACCTATCTGCGTTACAGTTTTGAGTTTGTTTCTGTGTTTCCTGTTTTATTTTGTAGTTCCACCCTGTCTGTCTTGTCTTATTCTACTTCCTGTCTTGTTTCCCGCCTTTTTTGATTTTGCACCTGCCCCTGATCTGTTTCACCTGTCCCTGATTAGTCCTGCATGTCTGTTTCGTTCCTGTGTTTCTTTGTCGGTCTGCTTTTGTATCTTTTCTGTTCTTGTCTTTGTTTTTGCCCTTTTGGATTATTGGCCTGTTTCTTTGAGGCTTTTGTTTGCGTTTTTTTGCCTAGATTTCCAGCTGCTTTTTGTTTTGTCTGTTTTTTGTGTTCTTTGGTTTTTCCTGCTCCTGTGCTGTGTCGTGTTCCCTCACCGTTTGGTTTTATTGTTAAAGTTAGCCCTTGTGTACTCACACCTGCCTGCATTTGGGTCCTTTCCTGTAACCTCCCCACTCCCCCGTGACAATCTGTGGTGTCTAGGGAATGAGACACAATTGTAAAACAATTTTTTTACACTGTCCCTACAATGACCTGAGGACATGATGGACCCTGTGTAACCTCCATGTGAGGCATGCCAGAGTAGAAAAATGTCTCTGTATACTATTATATACAGCATATCTCTGTGATGAGCTTCATTTACACTGAACAGGCCAGATTTCTGATTGGTTGGTTTTCATTTGCAGTGTCAGTAGCTCACATTGTTCTCTGTAGTCAATACACCTTTATACAGTATGTACCTATTTGTCAGATTAAACTCAAACAATTCATTCATTTAAAGAGAGATGCCCCCTTTTAGCTGTGTTACCCATGACTTGAGACAAAGCTTCAGACAACATTGACCTATTAGAGCTCCAGTTAGGTTTAAATATGTGTATTCTGTAATTGCAGACAAGCCCATGGTAGTTGACTGTGCATGCACAATGAGGAAGCATCAACACGTCAATAATATTAATCTTAACAAATGTTTTGTTGCAAACAAACCTTCAGATTTTAAAAGGCCACATCTGAGCTGCAAATCAAGGCAGAAAAGCATCGGCCGACACACACTGACCCAGTCGTCTAGCCACGACTTTGGTTCTTGTCAAAGTCACTCAAATCCTTGATCAACACGTCAACTATGAGGAGAAAATGTTCACTGCTCATGTGCAACGCTGCCCATGATAACCAAGATAACCGCCATGACATACAACCGAGACGGTCTCTGAAGGACTGTGTGAAAGTCTGGATGAGCAGGAACAAAAACTTCACATTAGAAATCAGTCAAGTTATTGGTTAGAAGGTTTATGTTCAGTCACAGTAATGAGTCCCCTTTGTCTGAGACAGAGACAAGACTGAGACCTTTAAAATGTGGTCTTGAGGATGGTCTCTGGACCGAGAGAACTACATCAATGGCTCCCGCTGATAGGTTGAGTTGTAAAGATTGCGTAATGTGAAAGTGAAAGAGGTCAAACACTGCTGTAACTTCAGGCCTCCAGAGTTTCTTTATATTTTAGTTTAATGAGATCCTTGGAGGGTGAAGCAATCTTATAAAAAACATTTAATTTTCTGAACTTTGGAGATGAACACGTTAAGTGTGAGTGAGTAAGACGTTTCAGTACAGCTTAGATGTTATAGTGAGACAACATTAATGGATAATGAGTTAAATGTGACATATATAACTCTTGGTGGGCATGTGGAAGTTTACAAATACAGATATCTTTATTTTCTGATGACATTCTTAGTATATATTTTAATAATATGTTGTAATTTTATTGTTATGTACATTATCTGGTCACACCAAAACCTCCATGAGCCTATGTACGTTTTCATTGCAGCGTTGCTAATGAACTCTTTTGTTCTCAGCACTGCGATCTACCCAAAGCTTCTGATTGACTTTTTATCTGACAAACAGATCATATCTTATCAGGCCTGTCTCTTTCAGTTTTACATATATTACTCTGTAGGTAGTGCAGAGTTCTTACTGTTGTCAGCCATGTCCTATGACAGGTATGTGTCCATATGCAAACCATTACAATATCCAACTGTCATGACAAAAACAACTGTGAGTCTTTTGTTGGTTTTTGCTTGGCTTGTGCCTGCTTGTCATATTGCAATACCTACAATACTGAGTGCTGACACTAAACTGTGTGACTTTACTATGAAAGCAATATTTTGTAACAATGCAATTTACAAACTTCAGTGTGTAAGGTCAAGAGTAATTACTATATACGGTGTGTTTACTTTATTAGATCTTGCAATTCTCCCTCTTCTCTTCATAATTTTTACATACACAAAGATTCTTATAATATCTTATCGAAGTGGTAGAGAAGTCAGGAAAAAGGCAGCAGAGACGTGTTTACCTCACATGTTGGTTTTAATCAGTTTCTCTTGTTTGACTGCATATGATGTCAGTATAGCTCGAGTTCAATCTGATTTTCCAAACACTGTTCGTTTAATAATGATGGTTCAAGTAGTTTTATATCATCCTTTGTTTAATCCACTTATATACGGGCTGAAAATGAAAGAAATCTCCAAACACCTCAAAGGCTTGTTCCATCCAGCCAAACTCATTTGATGTACTAACAATGATTTCTAATGTAGAGTCAAATAATCATGTAGAAATATGAATTCTTGAAAGTATTTAATGTACTCACTTATTTCCAGGACAAACACACTCTTTACTGCTTGTGATGGAAACAACAGAGAGTGTCTTGAACTTGAACAATGTAACTGATAATCAATGTGATGTAGATATTTAAAAAAAATATCAAGTCAACACAACTTTAATTCAGACTTTTTCTTCACTGTATTTTCCTAACATGAATTTAATTTGCAAAGCTGTGCCCTGTTTACATGTAAAGATATTCATGTTAGTATCATTGGCTCTGGGTATTGATGAACTTAAATATTGAATTTTGGTCATATAAATTATGTCACCGTAGATGGCTGGTGTGTGAAGACAGACTGTAATTTGCCAACATGTTTTGAAAAACAGTAACTGTTGTTGCAGCTGTTTTTTGCACTCAGGAGAAAATCTTTATTTTTCACTACAAGCTGTGTGTGTGTGTGTGCCTGTGTGTGTGTGTGTGTGCCTGTGTGTGTGTGTGTGTGTGTCAGGTTTGGTTGTAACAATACATATATTTATGATGGGAAAAATAAACATTTCAAAAATTGTTATGTTTTCAGGTAGTTACTTCCTTATTATGCATGCATTATCAACTATCGCGGCACGAGGCTCCATCCCAGCATGGTAAGGTTAGAATCGTAGCCTTTGTAATTCAAACTTCAGACAGAAAGGGAAGTTTAGAAACTGGCCTGAAATTAGAACAAACAGGTGTTTACCATTTGAGAAAACTCGTCTCAACAGTATTAAACACGCTTTTAGTAGATGAGAGGGAACAGTTTCTGGGGAGCTATCCTAGGCCACAGATGGCAGATTAGTTTTACCAGTAAGGACAGTGACACAGGCAGTAGAAACAGAAGGGCCCAGGGCAAATCATATCAAATTTTAAATCCTTATGTCAGATATGAACTCTGTTTTAGAAGTTTCAATGGCTCGCTGGTATTTTAATAAACAGTCCCAGAAAATTCCTCAAGCTTGTTCTTCTTCCTCGCAGCTCATCTGTATCCACACCTGAAAGTGAGGTTAGTATCATTCAACCACAGCTCTGAAAGTAGTTTAGATTCCAAGATATGAGTGCAAGTGGAGTTAAAGAGGGTCCTAAGCTCCTTCGCACTGAGATCACAGCGGATATCCAGTCTAGTAATTAGAGGGTTAATCACAGACGTGCAAGAACACACGTTGTAAGCCAAGTTGTAACAAAGGAAATAAAACAAGCTGAAGATCTGACACACATTTAATGTTTTTTCTTTATTTTTATTATTTCTACATTGTAAAAACACTAAAGACAATCCCAAACCATCTGAGCTGAGTTTAGGTCAGGTGACTGTGGCGGTCAGGTCATGTGATGCAGCACTCCATCACTCTCCTTCTTGGTCAAACAGGCTTCACAGGGTCTGGAGGTGTGTTTGGGGCCACTGAGCTCAGACCAGATGACGGCATGTCTCTGCAGAATGCTGTGGTAGCCATGCTGGTTAAGTGAGCCTTGAATTTTGAATGAATCACCAACAGTGTCACCAGCAAAGCACCTCCACACCATCACAACTCCTCCTCCATGTTTGACAGTGGGAACCACACATGCAGATAGCAACCATTATGAAATTCAAGACGTTCATATGTGTGTATAAAAAAAAATTGACATGGACAGTACATGGACATTTTTTTGGATGACAGTACACCAATGTACACTGCTAGGAAAAAGCATCTCTCTGGGATCCAAGAAAGAAGTTGATAGAACTGAGAGACCTGGAGTCGATGTCAGATGAGGACTGTGACCAGTGGGTGGTAGATATAAATACAGACACTACCCCACTCTTACAGGTACAAAGGGGAACTGAAGAATGCCAGTCAAGAATGAAGAAGTTTGGAAAAATAAAATCGAACTCGCAAGAGGTGCAGAAGTCATTGAGCAATAAAGTCTTGTTTATTAGTGATCAAGCATTGATCAGAGCCATACAAACAGGTGAAGCACGGTCCAGTGGTTGAAGCTTCCTGTGATCCACATGGTCTGCAGACCTGCATATGGAGCTGCACACAGAAGCAGAGTGTTTTACCTGCCAGATGTCGTGTACTAGCTCAGAGTTGGTCATTTTCCTGGTTTAGGTGCTTCTAAATGTGTAAATATGCTACATAGTTAATTTGTTTCCCTTTTGGCTGTTTTTACGACAGCAGTTAGACTATGGTGTTTCTCTATGGCACAGACTGGATTCTCTATGCCCTTTCAGTGTCTGACTTCCTGTCAGCTCCAGTTGCTCTGTGCGGATTGATGCAGAGCGGAGCTGAGGCGCGTTTCTGAACCAGACCACTGGGGTTTGAAACATTGACTAGAACAGTGGTGTATATCTCCGGGATCTTTCTTTAAATGACCTCTCCTAAGGTTTATACCATTTGTGTGACCATTGTGTTTGCGTTGGGGATATACAAAAGTGCATCGACTAGGCCACAAGGCCACCTATTGCAAGTAAAGGAGAACCAATACATCATCAAATCTGGTCTATAGAGTATGATCTTCTGATCATCATAGAATCAAAGGAAAGAAAAGGAAACTATACAAATATAGACAGATATATACCCCTCTTCCCGTAAACCTGAAAATGTCTGTGGGTTCAGGACCAAACAAACCAACCAAAAACCTTTTTTCCACTTTGACCATTACCTTTTGTGATGGACAACATAGCAGTGTGTTCTTTGAGAAGAGTTGCTTGTCCCAGATTAAACTCTTCTCAAAGGGAGATGACCTCGACGACTGAGAACCTTCACAGACTGATAGCAGTGTGTTATTTATCACTGCATGTATGGTACTACATTTTACTGAAATTGTGTAACTTGCAGTTGAACTTGACCCAGAGTGTCTTTGTGTGTTCACGATAAGGCCTCACACCAACCTGGCCACATCTCAAAGACAATGCAATATTATTGTTGTTTAAGGGGGTGCAGAAAAGAGCACGCTCACTTGTAAACAAAGTTTAAAACCTATGGGTTCATCCCTCCAGAGTTTGATGAAGTTGTTCACAAAAGCTCTTGGTGGAGCAGTTAATGAGATCCACGGAGGGTGAAGAAATGTCATAAAAAGTTTTGGCTGACTCAAACTGTTTCACTTTGTGAACAAACCCAAGTGCAGCGTAAGGTCAGTTATCTGTGAATGAATCAAAGTATCAGATAAATGTTTTATGTTGATGCAATCTTCACAGTAAGTTTATTGATGCACAATCTGCTTGTCTGTTTCTTAACAGTTTAATTTGTGAGATCCTTCATGGATGATGAATTTAATATAACATATATAACTCTTGATGGGTATGTGGAGTTGGACAAATACAGGTATATTTATTTTTTTATTATGTTTATAGTATATATTCTTACAATCTTCTGTAACGTCACCATTTTGTATGTTATCTGGATACACAATGACCTTCATGAGCCTATGTACATTTTCATTGCAAGTTTGCTAGTGAACTCTGTTGTTTACAGCACTATTATGTACCCAAAGTTATTAGTTGACTTTTTATCTGAAAAACGGATCATATCTTATCCAACATGTCTCTTTCAGTTTTTTATATATTACTCCTTAAGTGCTTCAGAGTTCTTACTGTTGGCAGCTATGGCCTATGACAGGTATGTGTCCATATGTAAACCTCTGCAATATCCAACCATCATGCGTAAAACCACCGTGATTATTCTCCTGGTTTTAGCCTGGGCTGTGCCCGCTTCTCATATGGCAGCAGAAGTAATCCTGAGAGCTGATATGAAACTCTGTCGTTTTAATTTAAGTGGGATTTTTTGTAACAATTCAATGTACAATCTACTCTGTGTGACTTCAAGTTCACTAACCATATTTGGCTTTTTTGCTCTGCTGAACATGGGACTTATTCCTTTTGTCTTTATAGTTTTTACGTACACCAGGATCCTCATAATAACTTATCGAAGCAGTCGAGAAGTCAAGAAAAAAGCTGCACAGACCTGTTTACCTCACCTTATTGTTTTAATCAGCTTTTCCTGTTTGTGTGCGTACGATGTCATTATAGCTCGACTGGAATCTGATGTTCCAAAAACTGTTCGTTTAATAATTACTTTGCAAGCATTTTTATATCATCCTCTGTTCAATCCAGTCATATATGGACTGAAAATGAAAGAAATCTCTAAACATCTGAAGAAGCTGTTCTGTCAAGCCAAAGTGATCTAATGTATTAATGTATTAATGTTGACCTGATGTTTATGTGCAGTGATCTCTTCTGTAATAATAATGCAGAGATGTGAATGTTCTGATGTTTGAAAGGTATTTAATGTAAGGATTTGTTTCCAGGTTGTAAATGTCCTTTTTACTATTTGTCATGGAAACAATAAAGAATGTCTTGAGTTTGTATACATACATAGTGTTTCATGTTTTATTGTCACGCACAATCTGACACAGTACAATGCAGACCTGGGCAATTAGTTCCACAAAAGGCCGGTGTGGCTGCAGGTTTTTGTTTCCAACCAACCAAGAGCACACAGTTTGACCAATCAACTCTGTGAAGACTGAGATCAGTTGATTAAATGAGTCAAGTCTGGTGTGCTGCTGCTTGGTTGGAAAGGAAACCTGCAGCCACACCGGCCCTTTGTGGAACAGATTGCCCAGGCCTGGTGCAATGCATAGTGATTCTTAGATGTGTGTGACGAGACAGTATAAACAGCATATGAAACAACTGTGAGGTGATTGATTATGACACATAAACGCACATATTATAAATTATAGATATGTGTATACCTTCATACATCTTTGTTTTTGTAAACATGCAAATTATTCTGCATTCATACTGACATTCAATTTGCAAAACCTCTGGATAGTTTTGAAGTCCCACAAATCTGTAACTATTATTCACTATTATTCATTCATCTCACATGTTTAGAGTTTCAAATTTAGAGTTGTTGGTTCATGATAATCATCTTTTTACAATTCTTATGGCTTTTTTCGGTCACATAAATATAAATTCAGATAAATCGTTACGGCCTCAACTAAAAAGAGGAATTAAGAAAACAGCTGAAAAGGGTAGATCGTGAAAAAGGTTGGATGAAAAGAAAGTAGTTTCAAGATGATTTTATGTTTGTGATGAAGAAATTACAGTATGAGATAGGCAGAAAAATAGAAATGCAGGTAAGGGCCAGTAGTACCCAAACCATCTGAGCTGAGTTTAGGTCAGGTGATTGTGGAGGTCAGGTCATGTGATGCAGCACTCCATCACTCTCCTTCTTGGTCAAACAGGCTTCACAGAGTCTGGAGGTGTGTTTGGGGCCACTGAGTTCAGACCAGATGACGGCATGTCTCTGCAGAATGCTGTGGTAGCCATGCTGGTTAAGTGAGCCTTGAATTTTGAATGAATCACCAACAGTGTCACCAGCAAAGCACCTCCACACCATCACAACTCCTCCTCCATGTTTGACAGTGGGAACCACACATGCAGATAGCAACCATTATGAAATTCAAGACGCTCATATGTGTGTATAAAAAAAAATTGACATGGACAGTACATGGACATTTTTTTGGTTGACAGTTCACCAATGTACACTGCTAGGAAAAAGCATCTCTCTGGGATCCAAGAAAGAAGTTGATAGAACTGAGAGACCTGGAGTCGATGTCAGATGAGGACTGTGACCAGTGGGTGGTGGATATAAATACAGACTGTCACAATCCATTCCTCAAACCAGATCAGAGACTGCACGGGGACTCATGGGCATGCAGCAGGGAGACCGCATGGTGGCGGATTATTCTATTGATTTATCGATGCACCAAGGCCCGCCAAAGCAGGTGGAAGTCAGAGGCTCTGGTAGATGCTTTTCTCCATGGACCGGCAGATTACGTTAAGGATGGACTGGTCTCCCACACAGTTCCTCCGACGTTGGACGGGGTCATCGAGTTGGCAACCCAGATTGATCTGTGTTTCCAGGCACGTCGTTGGGAGAGACGCCAGGGGCTCTCTCAACGCCAGTTGATTTTCCAGACCACAGGGGAGATCAGTCACTCTACTGAGTGGCCACCAGTGGAGTCTGAGCCAATGCAGCTGGGCCGTGCTTCCCTCATGCCAGAGGAACGCGAACAATGCAGGCAGAGAAACCTCTGTATGTACTGTGGCAAGGGTGGACATTGCAGACTGACATGTCCAGCAAAAGACCAGGCTCGCCAGTAATCGAGGAGGTACTGGTGAGCCCTACGACGACGCAGTCTCCTCTAATGCCTGCTCCTTTCCAATGGTCCTTGGACCCTGGCCATTTTAATAGACTTTGGGGCAGATGCTTGCATCATTGACGAGGGGCTGGTACAGCAGTTGGGGCTCGAGCGGGTTCCATTGTCAACCCGGTTTCTGTGCGAGCTCTCGATGGCCACGCACCAGACCACCCAGGTACCCATGCTGCTGTCTGGGAACCATTTTGAGGTGGCCCAGTTTCACATCCTCAACTCCCCTGGCCAGCCTCTCATTCTGGTGTATCCATGGCTTTGTCGGCACAACCCCAATATTGACTGGGAACGGGGGGTCATCCATGAGTGGGGAACCACTTGTGACTGCACCTGCCTGAAACAAGCCTCGCCTCCACCCCAGTCATCCCCTTCCAGTCCACCACCTGACAACTCCAGGGTGCCACCAGAGTACCACAGCCTCCGCCAGGTGTTCAGTAAATCTAAAGCGTTGTCTCTACCTCCTTTTCGGCCCTACAACTGCTCCATTGACCCCCAGCCTGGCACATCTCCACCCAAGGGTCGCCTGTACTCACTGTCGGCTCCCGAGAGGAGGGCGATGGAGGTCTACATCAAAGATTCCCTGGCAGCAGGCATCATCCGTCCATCTTCCTCTCCCACGGGAGCTGGCTTCTTCTTTGTGGAGAAGAAGGAAAAGACTTTAAGGCCCTGCATTGATTACAGAGGACTTAATGATATCACCATCAAGAACCGCTACCCACTGCCACTCATCTCGTCTGCCTTCGAGTTGCTCCAGGGGGCCACCATCTTCACCAAGCTTGACTTTCGTAACGCCTATCACCTGGTCTGCATCAGGGAGGGGGACGAGTGGAAGACGGCGTTCAACACCCCTTCGGGGTATTACGAATACCTTGTAATGCCCTTCGGCCTCACCAACGCCCCTGCCATCTTCCAAGCTCTGGTCAATGATGTCCTTCGACATGCTCAACCGTTCGTGTTCGTCTCACGACGACGTCTTGATTTTTTCCAAGTCTCGAGAAGAGCACATTATCCATGTTCAGTCTGTGCTCCAACGTCTCCTCGAGAACTCCCTCGTTCGTCAAGGCGGAGAAGTGCGAGTTCCATGCGTCTACACTCTCGTTCCTGGGGTACGTCTTGGCCAAGGGCAGTCTCCAGATGGACCCAGCAAAGGTCTCGGCAGTCACCTCCTAGTCCGTTCCTGACTCCTGTAAACTGCTCCAACGCTTCCTGGGTTTTGTTAACTTCTACCGCCGCTTCATCCGAAACTACAGCTCCGTGGTTGCTCCCCTCACGGCTCTCACCAGCTCCAAGGGGCCGTTCCGCTGGAACCCAGCAGCCAAGGCCGCCTTCAGGACCCTCAAACTCCGATTCACCACAGCGCCCATTCTCCAGCTGCCGGATCCCGACCGTCAGTTTGTTTTGGAGGTGGACACTTCCGACGTGGGGATGGGGGCGGTGCTCTCACAATGGTCTGCATCCAACCAGAAGTTACATCCCTGTGCCTTCTTCTGCAAGTGACTTTATTAAGGCCTGTCTCATCTGTAATCAGCACAAGGCCTCACATCATGTGCCTGCGGGGCTCCTTCGGCCCCTCCCGGGTTCCACATCGTCCCTGGTCCCACATCTTGTTGGATTTTGTCACCGGTCTTCCTCCTTCCCAGGGCCACACGGTCATCCTTACGGTAGTGGACCGGTTCAGTAAGATGGCACATTTTGTGCCCCTGCCTAAGTTGCCGTCAGCCAAAGAGACTGCCCAGTTGGTGCTGCTACACGTGTTCCGCCTGCATGGCCTCCCAGCCAACGTGGTGTCCGACCGGGGTCCCCAGTTTACATCGGTCAGAGTTCTGCAGCCTGGTGGGGGCCACAGCCAGTCTCTCCTCTGGGTTCCACCCACAGACCAATGGGCAGAGTGAACAGATGAACCAGGAGATGGAAGCAGCTCTGTGCTGCCTGGTTTCTCGGAATCCATCGGCTTGGTCCCAGCGACTTCTGTGGGTGGAGTACGCCCACAGTTCGCTAACCAGCTCTGCTACCAGCCTTTCCCCATTCCAGTGTGCATATGGGTGCCAGCTCCCTCTCTTTCCGGCCCTGGAAAGGGAGGTTTCCTGCCCCTCTGTCCAAGCCTTCACCGTCGCAGGTCCATGGCCCCTGACTACAAGGTCGGTCAGAGGGTTTGGCTCTCCACCCAGGACCTGCCTCTGCGGGTGGAGTCTAAGCTGGCTCCCAGATTTGTCGGACCGTTCCCAATCAAGCGAATAATTACGACTGAGAACCTTCACAGACTGATAGCAGTGTGTTATTTATCACTGCATGTATGGTACTACATTTTAGTGAAATTGTGTAACTTGCAGTTGAACTTGACCCAGAGTGTCTTTGTGTGTTCACGATAAGGCCTCACACCTACCTGGCCACATCTCAAAGACAATGCAATATTATTGTTGTTTAAGGGGGTGCAGAAAAGAGCACGCTCACTTGTAAACAATGTTTAAAACCTATGGGTTCATCCCTCCAGAGTTTAATGAAGTTGTTTACAAAAGCTCTTGGTGGAGCAGTTAATGAGATCCACGGAGGGTGAGGAAATGTCATAAAAAGTTTTGGCTGACTCAAACTGTTTCACTTTGTGAACACACCCCAAGTGCAGCGTAAGGTCAGTTATCTGTGAATGAATCAAAGTATCAGATAAATGTTTTATGTTGATGCAATCTTCACAGTAAGTTTATTGATGCACAATCTGCTTGTCTGCTTTGTTTACAGTTTAATTTGTGAGATCCTTCATGGATGATGAATTTAATATAACATATATAACTCTTGATGGGTATGTGGAGTTGGACAAATACAGGTATATTTATTTTTTTATTATGTTTATAGTATATATTCTTACAATCTTCTGTAACGTCACCATTTTGTATGTTATCTGGATACACAATGACCTTCATGAGCCTATGTACATTTTCATTGCAGGTTTGCTAGTGAACTCTGTTGTTTACAGCACTATTATGTACCCAAAGTTATTAGTTGACTTTTTATCTGAAAACGGATCATATCTTATCCAACATGTCTCTTTCAGTTTTTTATATATTACTCCTTAAGTGCTTCAGATTTCTTACTGTTGTCAACCATGGCCTATGACAGGTATGTGTCCATATGTAAACCTCTGCAATATCCAACCATCATGCGTAAAACCACCGTGATTATTCTCCTGGTTTTAGCCTGGGCTGTGCCCGCTTCTCATCTTGCAGCAGAAGTAATCCTGAGAGCTGATATGAAACTCTGTCGTTTTAATTTAAGTGGGATTTTTTGTAACAATTCAATGTACAATCTACTCTGTGTGACTTCAAGTTCACTAACCATATTTGGCTTTTTGCTCTGCTGAACATGGGACTTATTCCTTTTGTCTTTATAGTTTTACGTACACCAGGATCCTCATAATAACTTATCGAAGCAGTCGAGAAGTCAAGAAAAAAGCTGCACAGACCTGTTTACCTCACCTTATTGTTTTAATCAGCTTTTCCTGTTTGTGTGCGTACGATGTCATTATAGCTCGACTGGAATCTGATGTTCCAAAAACTGTTCGTTTAATAATTACTTTGCAAGCATTTTTATATCATCCTCTGTTCAATCCAGTCATATATGGACTGAAAATGAAAGAAATCTCTAAACATCTGAAGAAGCTGTTCTGTCAAGCCAAAGTGATCTAATGTATTAATGTATTAATGTTGACCTGATGTTTATGTGCAGTGATCTCTTCTGTAATAATAATGCAGAGATGTGAATGTTCTGATGTTTGAAAGGTATTTAATGTAAGGATTTGTTTCAGGTTGTAAATGTCCTTTTTACTATTTGTCATGGAAACAATAAAGAATGTCTTGAGTTTGTATACATACATAGTGTTTCATGTTTTATTGTCACGCACAATCTGACACAGTACAATGCAGACCTGGGCAATTAGTTCCACAAAAGGCCGGTGTGGCTGCAGGTTTTGTTTCCAACCAACCAAGAGCACACAGTTTGACCAATCAACTCTGTGAAGACTGAGATCAGTTGATTAAATGAGTCAAGTCTGGTGTGCTGCTGCTTGGTTGGAAAGGAAACCTGCAGCCACACCGGCCCTTTGTGGAACAGATTGCCCAGGCCTGGTGGATTGATTATGACACATAAACGCACATATTATAAATTATAGATATGTGTATACCTTCATACATCTTTGTTTTTGTAAACATGCAAATTATTCTGCATTCATGCTGACATTTAATTTGCAAAACCTCTGGATAGTTTTGAAGTCCCACAAATCTGTAACTATTATTCATGATCTCACATGTTTAGAGTTTCAAATTTAGAGTTGTTGGTTCATGATAATCATCTTTTTACAATTCTTATGGCTTTTTTCGGTCACATAAATATAAATTCAGATAAATCGTTACGGCCTCAACTAAAAAGAGGAATTAAGAAAACAGCTGAAAAGGGTAGATCGTGAAAAAGGTCGGATGAAAAGGAAGTAGTTTCAAGATGATTTTATGTTTGTGATGAAGAAATTACAGTATGAGATAGGCAGAAAAATAGAAATGCAGGTGAAGGCCAGTAGTACCCAAACCATCTGAGCTGAGTTTAGGTCAGGTGATTGTGGAGGTCAGGTCATGTGATGCAGCACTCCATCACTCTCCTTCTTGGTCAAACAGGCTTCACAGAGTCTGGAGGTGTGTTTGGGGCCACTGAGCTCAGACCAGATGACGGCATGTCTCTGCAGAATGCTGTGGTAGCCATGCTGGTTAAGTAAGCCTTGAATTTTGAATGAATCACCAACAGTGTCACCAGCAAAGCACCTCCACACCATCACAACTCCTCCTCCATATTTGACAGTGGGAACCACACATGCAGATAGCAACCACTATGAAATTCAAGACGTTCATATGTGTGTATAAAAAAAAATTGACATGGACAGTACATGGACATTTTTTTGGTTGACAGTACACCACTGTACACTGCTAGGAAAAAGCATCTCTCTGGGATCCAAGAAAGAAGTTGATAGAACTGAGAGACCTGGAGTCGATGTCAGATGAGGACTGTGACCAGTGGGTGGTGGATATAAATACAGACTGTCACAATCCATTCCTCAAACCAGATCAGAGACTGCACGGGGACTCATGGGCATGCAGCAGGGAGACCGCATGGTGGCGGATTATTCTATTGATTTATCGATGCACCAAGGCCCGCCAAAGCAGGTGGAAGTCAGAGGCTCTGGTTTTGCTCCATGGACCGGCAGATTACGTTAAGATGGACTGGTCTCTCCACACAGTTCCTCCGGGACGGCATCGAGTTGGCAACCCAGATTGATCTGCGTTTCCAGGCGTCGTTGGGAGACGCCAGGGCTCTCTCAACGCCAGTTGATTTTCCAGACCACAGGGGAGATCAGTCACTCTACTGAGTGGCCACCAGTGGAGTCTGAGCCAATGCAGCTGGGCCGTGTTTCCCTCATGCCAGAGGAACGCGAACAATGCAGGCAGAGAAACCTCTGTATGTACTGTGGCAAGGGTGGACATTGCAGACTGACATGTCCAGCAAAAGACCAGGCTCGCCAGTAATCGAGGAGGTACTGGTGAGCCCTACGACGACGCAGTCTCCTCTAATGCCTGCTCCTTTCCAATGGTCCTTGGACCCTGGCCATTTTAATAGACTTTGGGGCAGATGCTTGCATCATTGACGAGGGGCTGGTACAGCAGTTGGGGCTCGAGCGGGTTCCATTGTCAACCCGGTTTCTGTGCGAGCTCTCGATGGCCACGCACCAGACCACCCAGGTACCCATGCTGCTGTCTGGGAACCATTTTGAGGTGGCCCAGTTTCACATCCTCAACTCCCCTGGCCAGCCTCTCATTCTGGTGTATTCATGGCTTCGTCGGCACAACCCCAATATTGACTGGGAACGGGGGGTCATCCATGAGTGGGGAACCACTTGTGACTGCACCTGCCTGAAACAAGCCTCGCCTCCACCCCAGTCATCCCCTTCCAGTCCACCACCTGACAACTCCAGGGTGCCACCAGAGCACCACAGCCTCCGCCAGGTGTTCAGTAATTTTAAAGCGTTGTCTCTACCTCCTTATCGGCCCTACAACTGCTCCATTGACCCCCAGCCTGGCACATCTCCACCCAAGGGTCGCCTGTACTCACTGTCGGCTCGAGAGGAGGCGATGGAGGTCTACATCAACGAGTCCCTGGCAGCAGGCATCATCCGTCCATCTTCCTCTCCCATGGGAGCTGGCTTCTTCTTTGTGGAGAAGAAGGAAAATACTTTAAGGCCCTGCATTGATTACAGAGGACTTAATGATATCACCATCAAGAACCGCTACCCACTGCCACTCATCTCGTCTGCCTTCGAGTTGCTCCAGGGGGCCACCATCTTCACCAAGCTTGACTTTCGTAACGCCTATCACCTGGTCTGCATCAGGGAGGGGGACGAGTGGAAGACGGCGTTCAACACCCCTTCGGGGTATTACGAATACCTTGTAATGCCCTTCGGCCTCACCAACGCCCCTGCCATCTTCCAAGCTCTGGTCAATGATGTCCTTCGGGACATGCTCAACCTGTTCGTGTTCGTCTACGAGACGACGTCTTGATTTTTTCCAAGTCTCGAGAAGAGCACATTATCCATGTTCAGTCTGTGCTCCAACGTCTCCTCGAGAACTCCCTCATTCGTCAAGGCGGAGAAGTGCGAGTTCCATGCGTCTACACTCTCGTTCCTGGGGTACGTCTTGGCCAAGGGCAGTCTCCATATGGACCCAGCAAAGGTCTCGGCAGTCACCTCCTAGTCCGTTCCTGACTCCTGTAAACTGCTCCAACGCTTCCTGGGTTTTGTTAACTTCTACCGCCGCTTCATCCGAAACTACAGCTCCGTGGTTGCTCCTCACGGCTCTCACCAGCTCCAAGGGGCCGTTCCGCTGGAACCCAGCAGCCAAGGCCGCCTTCAGGACCCTCAAACTCCGATTCACCACAGCGCCCATTCTCCAGCTGCCGGATCCCGACCGTCAGTTTGTTTTGGAGGTGGACGCTTCCGGCGTGGGGATGGGGCGGTGCTCACAATGGTCTGCATCCAACCAGAAGTTACATCCCTGTGCCTTCTTCTGCAAGTGACTTTATTAAGGCCTGTCTCATCTGTAATCAGCACAAGGCCTCACATCATGTGCCTGCGGGCTCCTTCGGCCCTCCCGGGTTCCACATCGTCCCTGGTCCCACATCTTGTTGGATTTTGTCACCGGTCTTCCTCCTTCCCAGGGCCACACGGTCATCCTTACGGTAGTGGACCGGTTTAGTAAGATGGCACATTTTGTGCCCCTGTCTAAGTGCCGTCAGCCAAAGAGACTGCCCAGTTGGTGCTGCTACACGTGTTCCGCCTGCATGGCCTCCCAGCCAACGTGGTGTCCGACCGGGGTCCCCAGTTTACATCGGTCAGAGTTCTGCAGCCTGGTGGGGGCCACAGCCAGTCTCTCCTCTGGGTTCCACCCACAGACCAATGGGCAGAGTGAACAGATGAACCAGGAGATGGTAGCAGCTCTGTGCTGCCTGGTTTCTTGGAATCCATCGGCTTGGTCCCAGCGACTTCTGTGGGTGGAGTACGCCCACAGTTCGCTAACCAGCTCTGCTACCAGCATTTCCCCATTCCACTGTGCATATGGGTGCCAGCTCCTCTCTTCCGGCCCTGGAAAGGAGGTTTCCTGCCCCTCTGTCCAAGCCTTCACCGTCGCAGGTCCATGGCCCCTGACTACAAGGTCGGTCAGAGGGTTTGGCTCTCCACCCAGGACCTGCCTCTGCGGGTGGAGTCTAAGCTGGCTCCCAGATTTGTCGGACCGTTCCCAATCAGCGAATACTTACGACTGAGAACCTTCACAGACTGATAGCAGTGTGTTATTTATTATTGCATGTATGGTACTACATTTTAGTGAAATTGTGTAACTTGCAGTTGAACTTGACCCAGAGTGTCTTTGTGTGTTCACGATAAGGCCTCACACCAACCTGGCCACATCTCAAAGACAATGCAATATTATTGTTGTTTAAGGGGGTGCAGAAAAGAGCACGCTCACTTGTAAACAAAGTTTAAAACCTATGGGTTCATCCCTCCAGAGTTTGATGAAGTTGTTCACAAAAGCTCTTGGTGGAGCAGTTAATGAGATCCACGGAGGGTGAAGAAATGTCATAAAAAGTTTTGGCTGACTCAAACTGTTTCACTTTGTGAACAAACCCAAGTGCAGCGTAAGGTCAGTTATCTGTGAATGAATCAAAGTATCAGATAAATGTTTTATGTTGATGCAATCTTCACAGTAAGTTTATTGATGCACAATCTGCTTGTCTGCTTTGTTTACAGTTTAATTTGTGAGATCCTTCATGGATGATGAATTTAATATAACATATATAACTCTTGATGGGTATGTGGAGTTGGACAAATACAGGTATATTTATTTTTTTATTATGTTTATAGTATATATTCTTACAATCTTCTGTAACGTCACCATTTTGTATGTTATCTGGATACACAATGACCTTCATGAGCCTATGTACATTTTCATTGCAGGTTTGCTAGTGAACTCTGTTGTTTACAGCACTATTATGTACCCAAAGTTATTAGTTGACTTTTTATCTGAAAAACGGATCATATCTTATCCAACATGTCTCTTTCAGTTTTTTATATATTACTCCTTAAGTGCTTCAGATTTCTTACTGTTGTCAACCATGGCCTATGACAGGTATGTGTCCATATGTAAACCTCTGCAATATCCAACCATCATGCGTAAAACCACCGTGATTATTCTCCTGGTTTTAGCCTGGGCTGTGCCCGCTTCTCATCTTGCAGCAGAAGTAATCCTGAGAGCTGATATGAAACTCTGTCATTTTAATTTAAGTGGGATTTTTTGTAACAATTCAATGTACAATCTACTCTGTGTGACTTCAAGTTCACTAACCATATTTGGTTTTGTTGCTCTGCTGAACATAGGACTTATTCCTTTTGTCTTTATAGTTTTTACGTACACCAGGATCCTCATAATAACTTATCGAAGCAGTCGAGAAGTCAAGAAAAAAGCTGCACAGACCTGTTTACCTCACCTCATTGTTTTAATCAGCTTTTCCTGTTTGTGTGCGTACGATGTCATTATAGCTCGACTGGAATCTGATGTTCCAAAAACTGTTCGTTTAATAATTACTTTGCAAGCATTTTTATATCATCCTCTGTTCAATCCAGTCATATATGGACTGAAAATGAAAGAAATCTCTAAACATCTGAAGAAGTTGTTCTGTCAAGCCAAAGTGATCTAATGTATTAATGTATTAATGTTGACCTGATGTTTATGTGCAGTGATCTCTTCTGTAATAATAACAGAGATGTGAATGTTCTGATGTTGAAAGGTATTTAATGTAAGGATTTGTTTCCAGGTTGTAAATGTCCTTTTTACTATTTGTCATGGAAACAATAAAGAATGTCTTGAGTTTGTATACATACATAGTGTTTCATGTTTTATTGTCACGCACAATCTGACACAGTACAATGCAGACCTGGGCAATTAGTTCCACAAAAGGCCGGGGTGGCTGCAGGTTTTGTTTCCAACCAACCAAGAGCACACAGTTTGACCAATCAACTCTGTGAAGACTGAGATCAGTTGATTAAATGAGTCAAGTCTGGTGTGCTGCTGCTTGGTTGGAAAGGAAACCTGCAGCCACACCGGCCCTTTGTGGAACAGATTGCCCAGGCCTGGTGCAATGCATAGTGATTCTTAGATGTGTGTGACGAGACAGTATAAACAGCATATGAAACAACTGTGAGGTGATTGATTATGACACATAAACGCACATATTATAAATTATAGATATGTGTATACCTTCATACATCTTTGTTTTGTAAACATGCAAATTATTCTGCATTCATGCTGACATTCAATTTGCAAAACCTCTGGATAGTTTTGAAGTCCCACAAATCTGTAACTATTATTCATGATCTCACATGTTTAGAGTTTCAAATTTAGAGTTGTTGGTTCATGATAATCATCTTTTTACAATTCTTATGGCTTTTTTCGGTCACATAAATATAAATTCAGATAAATCGTTACGCCTCAACTAAAAGAGGAATTAAGAAAACAGCTGAAAAGGGTAGATCGTGAAAAAGGTCGGATGAAAAGAAAGTAGTTTCAAGATGATTTTATGTTTGTGATGAAGAAATTACAGTATGAGATAGGCAGAAAAATAGAAATGCAGGTGAAGGCCAGTAGTACCCAAACCATCTGAGCTGAGTTTAGGTCAGGTGATTGTGGAGGTCAGGTCATGTGATGCAGCACTCCATCACTCTCCTTCTTGGTCAAACAGGCTTCACAGAGTCTCGAGGTGTGTTTGGGGCCACTGAGCTCAGACCAGATGATGGCATGTCTCTGCAGAATGCTGTGGTAGCCATGCTGGTTAAGTGAGCCTTGAATTTTGAATGAATCACCAACAGTGTCACCAGCAAAGCACCTCCACACCATCACAACTCCTCCTCCATGTTTGACAATGGGAACCACACATGCAGATAGCAACCATTATGAAATTCAAGACGTTCATATGTGTGTATAAAAAAAAATTGACATGGACAGTACATGGACATTTTTTGGTTGACAGTACACCACTGTACACTGCTAGGAAAAAGCATCTCTCTGGGATCCAAGAAAGAAGTTGATAGAACTGAGAGACCTGGAGTCGATGTCAGATGAGGACTGTGACCAGTGGGTGGTGGATATAAATACAGACTGTCACAATCCATTCCTCAAACCAGATCAGAGACTGCACGGGGACTCATGGGCATGCAGCAGGGAGACCGCATGGTGGCGGATTATTCTATTGATTTATCGATGCACCAAGGCCCGCCAAAGCAGGTGGAAGTCAGAGGCTCTGGTAGATGCTTTTCTCCATGGACTGGCAGATTACGTTAAGGATGGACTGGTCTCCCACACAGTTCCTCCGACGTTGGACGGGGTCATCGAGTTGGCAACCCAGATTGATCTGCGTTTCCAGGCACGTCGTTGGGAGAGACGCCAGGGGCTCTCTCAACGCCAGTTGATTTTCCAGACCACAGGGGAGATCAGTCACTCTACTGAGTGGCCACCAGTGGAGTCTGAGCCAATGCAGCTGGGCCGTGTTTCCCTCATGCCAGAGGAACGCGAACAATGCAGGCAGAGAAACCTCTGTATGTACTGTGGCAAGGGTGGACATTGCAGACTGACATGTCCAGCAAAAGACCAGGCTCGCCAGTTATCGAGGAGGTACTGGTGAGCCCTACGACGACGCAGTCTCCTCTAATGCCTGCTCCTTTCCAATGGTCCTTGGACCCTGGCCATTTTAATAGACTTTGGGGCAGATGCTTGCATCATTGACGAGGGCTGGTACAGCAGTTGGGGCTCGAGGGTTCCATTGTCAACCCGGTTTCTGTGCGAGCTCGATGGCCACGCACCAGACCACCCAGGTACCCATGCTGCTGTCTGGGAACCATTTTGAGGTGGCCCAGTTTCACATCCTCAACTCCCTGGCCAGCCTCTCATTCTGGTGTATTCATGGCTTCGGCACAACCCCAATGTTGACTGGGAACGGGGGGTCATCCATGAGTGGGGAACCACTTGTGACTGCACCTGCCTGAAACAAGCCTCGCCTCCACCCCAGTCATCCCCTTCCAGTCCACCACCTGACAACTCCAGGGTGCCACCAGAGTACCACAGCCTCCGCCAGGTGTTCAGTAATTTTAAAGCGTTGTCTCTACCTCCTTATCGGCCCTACAACTGCTCCATTGACCCCCAGCCTGGCACATCTCCACCCAAGGGTCGCCTGTACTCACTGTCGGCTCCCGAGAGGAGGGCGATGGAGGTCTACATCAACGAGTCCCTGGCAGCAGGCATCATCCGTCCATCTTCCTCTCCCATGGGAGCTGGCTTCTTCTTTGTGGAGAAGAAGGAAAAGACTTTAAGGCCCTGCATTGATTACAGAGGACTTAATGATATCACTATCAAGAACCGCTACCCACTGCCACTCATCTCGTCTGCCTTCGAGTTGCTCCAGGGGGCCACCATCTTCACCAAGCTTGACTTTCGTAACGCCTATCACCTGGTCTGCATCAGGAGGGGAGTGGAAGACGGCGTTCAACACCCCTTCGGGGTATTACGAATACCTTGTAATGCCCTTCGGCCTCACCAACGCCCCTGCCATCTTCCAAGCTCTGGTCAATGATGTCCTTCGGGACATGCTCAACCTGTTCGTGTTCGCTCACGTGACGACGTCTTGATTTTTTCCAAGTCTCGAGAAGAGCACATTATCCATGTTCAGTCTGTGCTCCAACGTCTCCTCGAGAACTCCCTCATTCATCAAGGCGGAGAAGTGCGAGTTCCATGCGTCTACACTCTCGTTCCTGGGGTACGTCTTGGCCAAGGGCAGTCTCCAGATGGACCCAGCAAAGGTCTCGGCAGTCACCTCCTAGTCCGTTCCTGACTCCTGTAAACTGCTCCAACGCTTCCTGGGTTTTGTTAACTTCTACCGCCGCTTCATCCGAAACTACAGCTCCGTGGTTGCTCCCCTCACGGCTCTCACCAGCTCCAAGGGGCCGTTCCGCTGGAACCCAGCAGCCAAGGCCGCCTTCAGGACCCTCAAACTCTGATTCACCACAGCGCCCATTCTCCAGCTGCCGGATCCCGACCGTCAGTTTGTTTTGGAGGTGGACGCTTCCGACGTGGGGATGGGGGCGGTGCTCTCACAATGGTCTGCATCCAACCAGAAGTTACATCCCTGTGCCTTCTTCTGCAAGTGACTTTATTAAGGCCTGTCTCATCTGTAATCAGCACAAGGCCTCACATCATGTGCCTGCGGGGCTCCTTCAGCCCCTCCCGGGTTCCACATCGTCCCTGGTCCCACATCTTGTTGGATTTTGTCACCGGTCTTTCTCCTTCCCAGGGCCACACGGTCATCCTTACGGTAGTGGACCGGTTCAGTAAGATGGCACATTTTGTGCCCCTGCCTAAGTTGCCGTCAGCCAAAGAGACTGCCCAGTTGGTGCTGCTACACGTGTTCCGCCTGCATGGCCTCCCAGCCAACGTGGTGTCCGACCGGGGTCCCCAGTTTACATCGGTCAGAGTTCTGCAGCCTGGTGGAGGCCACAGCCAGTCTCTCCTCTGGGTTCCACCCACAGACCAATGGGCAGAGTGAACAGATGAACCAGGAGATGGAAGCAGCTCTGTGCTGCCTGGTTTCTCGGAATCCATCGGCTTGGTCCCAGCGACTTCTGTGGGTGGAGTACGCCCACAGTTCGCTAACCAGCTCTGCTACCAGCATTTCCCCATTCCACTGTGCATATGGGTGCCAGCTCCCTCTCTTTCCGGCCCTGGAAAGGGAGGTTTCCTGCCCCTCTGTCCAAGCCTTCACCGTCGCAGGTCCATGGCCCCTGACTACAAGGTCGGTCAGAGGGTTTGGCTCTCCACCCAGGACCTGCCTCTGCGGGTGGAGTCTAAGAAGCTGGCTCCCAGATTTGTCGGACCGTTCCCAATCAAGCGAATACTTACGACTGAGAACCTTCACAGACTGATAGCAGTGTGTTATTTATTATTGCATGTATGGTACTACATTTTAGTGAAATTGTGTAACTTGCAGTTGAACTTGACCCAGAGTGTCTTTGTGTGTTCACGATAAGGCCTCACACCAACCTGGCCACATCTCAAAGACAATGCAATATTATTGTTGTTTAAGGGGGTGCAGAAAAGAGCACGCTCACTTGTAAACAAAGTTTAAAACCTATGGGTTCATCCCTCCAGAGTTTGATGAAGTTGTTCACAAAAGCTCTTGGTGGAGCAGTTAATGAGATCCACGGAGGGTGAAGAAATGTCATAAAAAGTTTTGGCTGACTCAAACTGTTTCACTTTGTGAACAAACCCAAGTGCAGCGTAAGGTCAGTTATCTGTGAATGAATCAAAGTATCAGATAAATGTTTTATGTTGATGCAATCTTCACAGTAAGTTTATTGATGCACAATCTGCTTGTCTGTTTCTTAACAGTTTAATTTGTGAGATCCTTCATGGATGATGAATTTAATATAACATATATAACTCTTGATGGGTATGTGGAGTTGGACAAATACAGGTATATTTATTTTTTTATTATGTTTATAGTATATATTCTTACAATCTTCTGTAACGTCACCATTTTGTATGTTATCTGGATACACAATGACCTTCATGAGCCTATGTACATTTTCATTGCAGGTTTGCTAGTGAACTCTGTTGTTTACAGCACTATTATGTACCCAAAGTTATTAGTTGACTTTTTATCTGAAAAACGGATCATATCTTATCCAACATGTCTCTTTCAGTTTTTTATATATTACTCCTTAAGTGCTTCAGATTTCTTACTGTTGTCAACCATGGCCTATGACAGGTATGTGTCCATATGTAAACCTCTGCAATATCCAACCATCATGCGTAAAACCACCGTGATTATTCTCCTGGTTTTAGCCTGGGCTGTGCCCGCTTCTCATCTTGCAGCAGAAGTAATCCTGAGAGCTGATATGAAACTCTGTCGTTTTAATTTAAGTGGGATTTTTTGTAACAATTCAATGTACAATCTACTCTGTGTGACTTCAAGTTCACTAACCATATTTGGTTTTGTTGCTCTGCTGAACATGGGAATTATTCCTTTTGTCTTTATAGTTTTTACGTACACCAGGATCCTCATAATAACTTATCGAAGCAGTCGAGAAGTCAAGAAAAAAGCTGCACAGACCTGTTTACCTCACCTCATTGTTTTAATCAGCTTTTCCTGTTTGTGTGCGTACGATGTCATTATAGCTCAACTGGAATCTGATGTTCCAAAAACTGTTCGTTTAATAATTACTTTGCAAGCATTTTTATATCATCCTCTGTTCAATCCAGTCATATATGGACTGAAAATGAAAGAAATCTCTAAACATCTGAAGAAGCTGTTCTGTCAAGCCAAAGTGATCTAATGTATTAATGTATTAATGTTGACCTGATGTTTATGTGCAGTGATCTCTTCTGTAATAATAATGCAGAGATGTGAATGTTCTGATGTTTGAAAGGTATTTAATGTAAGGATTTGTTTCCAGGTTGTAAATGTCCTTTTTACTATTTGTCATGGAAACAATAAAGAATGTCTTGAGTTTGTATACATACATAGTGTTTCATGTTTTATTGTCACGCACAATCTGACACAGTACAATGCAGACCTGGGCAATTAGTTCCACAAAAGGCCGGTGTGGCTGCAGGTTTTTGTTTCCAACCAACCAAGAGCACACAGTTTGACCAATCAACTCTGTGAAGACTGAGATCAGTTGATTAAATGAGTCAAGTCTGGTGTGCTGCTGCTTGGTTGGAAAGGAAACCTGCAGCCACACCGCCCTGTGGAACAGATTGCCCAGGCCTGGTGCAATGCATAGTGATTCTTAGATGTGTGTGACGAGACAGTATAAACAGCATATGAAACAACTGTGAGGTGATTGATTATGACACATAAACGCACATATTATAAATTATAGATATGTGTATACCTTCATACATCTTTGTTTTTGTAAACATGCAAATTATTCTGCATTCATACTGACATTCAATTTGCAAAAACCTCTGGATAGTTTTGAAGTCCCACAAATCTGTAACTATTATTCATGATCTCACATGTTTAGAGTTTCAAATTTAGAGTTGTTGGTTCATGATAATCATCTTTTTACAATTCTTATGGCTTTTTTCGGTCACATAAATATAAATTCAGATAAATCGTTACGGCCTCAACTAAAAAGAGGAATTAAGAAAACAGCTGAAAAGGGTAGATCGTGAAAAAGGTCGGAAAAGGAAGTAGTTTCAAGATGATTTTATGTTTGTGATGAAGAAATTACAGTTCGAGATCATTTGGCAGCCTTTTTAGCCTGTGATATTAAGAATTTCTACCTCACATTAAGTTTGTCAAGTGAACCTTTAAGTATAGTCTTTCACAAATTTAAGAAAGGACAACAACCAGGAATATGCTGGGGCTAGATGATTTATATGAAACAGAATCCTCCTTTATAGCAGAAGGAAAACGATAACAGGTTTATTATCTAGTGCTTTTAGATTCCCTCCATCTTGCCGGCCCAATAACTCTACCCGGGTTACAAACCGGACACAGAGGAGGAGAACTGAGTAGACTCCAATCAGGCTGTGGGTGCTGATGGTATAGGCCTGAGTGCAAAAGGTAAATGGTAAATGCACTGTACTTATATAGCGCCTTTATAGTCTTCTGACCACTCAAAGCGCTTTTACAGTACATCTCTCATTCACACACATTCATACACTGATGGCATTAGCTGCCATGCAAGGTGCCAACTGCTCATCAGTTTTAGGAGCTAACCACTCATACACACTCACACACTTATGGTGCGGCCTTCGGAAGCAGTTTGGGGTTCAGTATCTTGGTATCAGTGGACAACCCGCTCTACCTCTGAGCCACAGCCGCCTCTCTGAGCGTACTCAAAGCCAGCACATCTTCAATCTGTACCTGAGTCTGCAAAGGGTCGCTGTGCTGTGGAAGACATTGTGCCTGGTTCCAGTCCCTAAGAATTCACCCCTTAGCCCATCCAAGTCTTACAAACTAGTTGCACAGTCTTCCTACCTGATGAAGTCCCTGGAGATACTGGTCCACCTACGACCCCTAATAAAACCATCTCTGACCCCTTTCAGTATCCCTACTAGCCAGTTGGACTGAGAATATGCCACCATCTTCTTTATTCTTCGCAACTATGCTAACCTAGACAGGCCTGGTAGCACTGTTGTGTCATGTTATGTGATTTCTCCAGTTCATTCAACACCATCCAGCCTGCACTGCAGTGGAACAAGCTGATGGCAGGTAGATTCTCCCGTGGTGTCCTGGACTACCTGATAGATCGGCCTCAGTATATTGGACTGTAGGCCTGTTTGTCTGACACTGCTGAGCTAAAAAGGCTATGTAGTCCAAAAAAGGCCTACATAGTCACTCCAATGGGTTATGGGTCTGTCCCAGGGTCTTTACCAGTTGGATGTGCCCAGAAATCCCAAGCTTGATCCTAACCTGGTGGGAGCTTTCCAAAAGAGAAACATGGCCTTACACTTGGAGGTGTCGCTCCAGTGAAGTTCACGGCCTGATGAACCCAACAGAACTACATCATTTGCAAAAAGTAGAGGCATCAATAGAAATCCTCAATTTCTATTTTATATTTAACATTTTTGACTTGTTTCTCTCTCACTATGCTTGTTGTGAACATTATGCACCAAAGTAACAATGCAAATTCCTTGTATGATAAAAACCTAAATAAAATAAACATAAAAACTAAAAGAAAACAGTTCCATAGTGATGAACTTTAACTTTGTGCAGCATCATGTTTAATAGGACAGATACAGAAAGTCAGACACTGACTTTAGGCCGCCAGAGTTTGATGAAGTTCTTGACATATTAATATTGATTTTGGTGGAAAGTTTAATGAAATCCTTGGAGGGTGAAGCAAACTAATAAAAAAACGTTCCACAGACTCTCAAGGTTCACTTTCTAAATGTTGGAGACACACCGAGTGCATTTCAATGTCGGGTCTCTGTTAATGAGGAAGAGGCTCCAGTAAGTGGAACATAAGTATTATCGTGAAAAGTGAGAGTTTTCATTCATACATGCTGCTTATGTAATCTGTTATTTATTTTAGACAACTTTAATGGAAGATGAACTAAATGTAACATATTTAATTTTTGGTGGGCATGTTGAACTGCACAAATACAGATATCTTTATTTTGTGATCATGTGCTCAGTATATATTTTGATACTCTGCTGTAATTTTACCATTGTCTATCTGATCTGGATTCACAAAAACCTCCATGAGCCTATGTACATTTTCATTGCAGCTTTGCTACTGAACTCTGTTTTATCAAGCAATGCTATCTACCCAAAGCTTCTGATTGACTTTTTATCTGAGAAACAGATCATAACATTTTCAGCTTGTCTCTTCCAATTTTTTCTGTATTACTCATTAAGTGGTTCAGAGTTCTTACTGTTGGCAGCTATGGCCTATGACAGGTATGTGTCCATATGTAAACCTCTGCAATATCCAACCATCATGAGAAAAAACACTGTGATTATTTTCCTGGTTTTAGCCTGGGTTTTCCCTGCTTCTCAGATTGCCGTCCTCACAATTCTGAGTGCTAATATGAAACTCTGTAATTTAACTCTAAAAGGAATATTTTGTAACAATTCAATTTACATTCTTGACTGTGCAATTTCAAGAGCACGGGCTTTATTTGGTGTCGTTGCTCTGCTAAACATAATGTTTTTTCCAATGCTCTTCATACTTTATACGTACACCAGGATCCTCATAATATCTTATCACAGTTGTGGAAATGTCAGGAAAAAAGCTGCACAGACCTGTTTACCTCACCTGCTGGTTTTAATCAGCTTTTCCTGTTTGTGTGGATATGATGTCATCAGAGCTCGACTGGGATCAGATTTTCCAAAAACAGTTCGTTTGATAATGACTATACAAACCGTGCTGTATCATCCTCTGTTCAATCCGATCATATACGGGCTAAAAATGAAAGAAATCTCTAAACACCTGAAGAAATTATTCTGTCGATCCAAAGTGATCTAATGTATTAAAAGAGATGTTAGTGAAGCTGATTGTTTGTGTTGTTGTTTGTTTTCTAATAATAATAATAATAATAATAATGCAGAAACGTGAATCTTCTGAAGGTATTTAATGTAAGGAATTGTTTCAATGCTGTAAAAATCCTCTTTTTGATTTGATGGAATCATTAAAGAGTATCTTTACTTTGAACAATGTAACGACTGCTCAATAGGCTTCACTTATTGGAAAAACAAACAAACAAAAAAAAACGCACTGCAGCTTTGACTGACATGCAACAGATATTTTGGGGATATGAGCTGAACTGTAGATGCTGCAGTTATATGATAAAAACAGGATTATTTAGCCAACAATGTTAAACTATACTGAGCTAATTAAAAGCCACGGTGGGTCAATGTCAGGGCATAGAAAGAGGAAATCAGTAGTCTGCATCATGCTTTATGTTACATATTACAAAGGAACCAGTTCTATCATTTCAGTTTAAATTTAACACAATGAGCACTTATGATCTCCAAACTAGCCAAACTGAATGCATGTTGGGTCTTTACAGTTTTTCACTCCCAGCTCAGAGACTGCACAAGACCTACAAACACACATCGTTAATGCATGCAGCACACTCAAACATTCATCCCTTTGGTTTGTTTATTTCTTTTACCAGTAGTGTCTACACATTTTGCTACCAAATATTAGTACTACAAAACACTAGTGATGAAGAAGACCTTCATTACAACATCTATACCGATCAGCCATTACATTCAGACCAAATATTATGAAGGCCCCCCTTTTGCTGCTAAAACGGCCCTGATCCATTGAGGCATGGACTCTACAGACCTCTGAAGGTGTGCTATGGTAACTGGCACCAAGACATTGGCAGCAGATCCTTGAAGTCTTGGAAGTTTGGAGGTGAGGCCTCCATGGATCAGACCTGTTTGTCCAGCTCATCCCACAGAAGCTAGATTGGATTGAAATCTGAGAAATCTGGAGAACAAGTCAACACTTTGAACTGGTTGTTCTGTTCCTCAGACTATTACTGAACTTAGCTTTGTGGCATTACTGAAAGAGGCCACTGCCATCAGAGAATAATGTTTTCATGAAAGCGTGGACATGGTCCGGCTCTCCTATCTGCAGGATCCAAATAGGGCAACTCATTTACACAAGTGTGGGCAGGAAGTTGTGGAAAAAAGAAGAGATTAAAGTATCCTGTGACTTCAAGCCTCCAGAGTTTAGTTAGTGTCTTTATATATTGGACGGTTGGAGGGTTAAGGAATCTGATATAAACTTGAAATGAATGAACACCAATTACATTCAGAAGTCGTTTAGCATCCGCCCCACAAAGGCTCAGTCCTCGCTGTGGAAGCCGAGGGTTCGAATCCGACCTGTGGCTCTTTCCCGCATGTTATTCCCCGTCTCTCTCTCTCTCTCCACATTCCTGTCACTCTTCAGCTGTCTGTCAAAATAAAGGCCAAAAAAATAACTTAAAAAAAAAAAAAAGAAGTTGTGTACCTGTGCATGAGAAAGACACCTCCATACAGACTTGATGTCAGTGTAATTGTTATGGTGAGACTTGTTTTTTTAATTATTATTAATTCATCTGCTTGTCTTCATGATAATTTCATTAATGGATAATCAAGTAAATATAACATATATAATTATTGATGGGTATGTAGAAGTTCATAATTACAGATATCTTTATTTTGTGACCATGTTCACAGTCCACAACTCCAGGAACTTTCTATGGACAAGCTGAGGAGTCACGCTGTCCTGTCTTTCCATTTTTACATTGTGCAGTGGAGTCTCCATAATGAGGCGTCCTACCTCTGGTTTCCAACAGCATTGGCTCTCTCAGATGCCCAGTCCCAGTAATGTCCTGGAAGACATCTATTCCTGCTTCCCAGCCAACTCCTCTTTCTGATCTTCAGCAGTTTCTGAGGTTCTCAGTTTTTTGAGCTGCAGTTGTCAATAGCTACCAGCAGTCGATTTAGGTCCTGCAGCAGTATCCTGTGGCTCAGCAACCTCCTGTTTTCCAGGCTCCACTGGCTTACTTGTCTTCCAGCCACCATCCTTGAGTTCTGGTCTCCTAATGCTCTGTACTTGGCCCACTTGTTTCCACTATTTTTATAAATAATGTGGTTTATGACATGACAGAGGCTAATTTTCATTTGTATGCCGATGATACAGTTGTTTACTGTAATGCATCAACTCTCGCTAAAGCCATCGACTGCTGGCAAAGTGCTCTTAATGTTGTACAGAACACCTGATCTCAGCTGAAATTTGAATTCATGCTGATAAAACCAAGCTCATGATATAGAATAACCCCTTCAGTGCACACTTAATGAAAGGGTTAAACTGCATTCTGATTGATGAGTTCCTTGTTTTTAAGCCACATGTACAGCGTTTGGTGAGGCTTACTTTTCTATTTTAGGAACACAGTGTATTTTTGCCTTTGATGTAAAAAAGACAGTTGTTGTCTTACCTATATTGGATTATGGGGATCACGTTCCGACATGCATGCCCCTGCTCGGGCATTGCATGTGATCCACTCAGCTTACCATGCTTCCTTTAGATTCATCAAGTTATTTGTTGTAATGCTGTCTGTTTTCTTTTGTCTCTATTGTAATTTACTTTTCTTAGTTTGTGCTGTTGCCTGTCTTGGCGACAAGTCCCTTGAAAAGTTTAGTCTCACTGGGACCTTTCCTGGGTAAGAAGGACTAAGAAAGACATGATAACACTTCTTGGTGGAAGAGTGGATCAGATCCACAGGGGGTGAAGCCGTCTCATAAAATCTTGATTCAACTGGTTTACTTTCTCAACTCTGGTCAGCTATCAAGGCAATCACATTGTATGTATTAAATCCTTTTACTGAGTCTTTTAACAGTTTTTATGTGTCTTATCTGCCTGTCTTTACACGTTCATTTGTGATCATATTAATGGATGATGAATTTAATGTAACATATATAACTCTTGATGGGTATGTGGACATTCATAAATACAGATATCTTTATTTTGTGATCATGTTCACAGCATATATTCTAATTCTCTGCAGTAATTCTACTGTTGTGTATCTTATCGTGGTTCACCCAAACCTCCATGAGCCTATGTACATTTTCATTGCAGCTTTGTTGCTAAACTCTGTTCTTTTCAGCATGACCATCTACCCAAAGCTTCTGATTGACTTTTTATCTGAGAAACAGATCATAACATATTCAGCCTGTCTCTTTCAGAGTTTTTTTTATTACTCTTTAGGTTGTTCAGAGTTTTTACTGTTGGCAGCCATGTCCTATGACAGGTATGTGTCTATATGTAAACCTCTGCAATATCCAACCATCATGAGAAAAGCTACCATCAGTATTTTCTTGCTTTTAGCCTGGCTTGTGCCAGCTTGTCAGATTGCCGTGCCAGTAGCACTCAGTGCTAACACAAAACTCTGTAACTTTACTGTACAAGGAATATTTTGTAACAATTCTGCTTACAAACTTCACTGTGTGATTTCAATACCACTTTCTATATACGGTGTGATTATTTTGTTGAATGTTGCACTTCTCCCTTTGCTTTTCATACTTTTTACATACACCAGGATATTTATAATATCCTACAGACGTGGGAGAGAAGTCAGGAAAAAGGCTGCAGAGACGTGTTTACCTCATCTGTTGGTTTTGATCAGTCTTTCCTGTTTGAGTCTATATGATGTCATAATACTCAGAGTGGAATCTGATTTTCCAAAACCGGCACGTTTAATAATGACTTTCCAGGTGATCTTGTATCATCCTCTCTTTAATCCAATCATATATGGACTGAAAATGAAAGAAATCTCACAACACTTGAAGAAGTTGTTCTGTAAAGACAAACTGAAAAACTGATATAGTAATTTCAGTCATGTAACTTCAGAGATCTTTATTTGACATTTTATTGTGAGCATTTCTTTTTGACACAGAATGTTAATGTCAGTTTTAATTATGTAATCATTGCATGGACGATTCTAATCTTTGTTTCTAAATTAACTGCAGCACATTAGCGTGATTTCACATGGCCTTATATTATTTAAATAACTATACAATAACACTTATCATATTCTGTTATTCATAGTATTTATTTTAGTACTCACATCATGGCTGCCAGAAGTGCACCATTCATTCATATAGTCTAAGATCATGTATGTACATGTGTCATGTATATAAAAGGTATATCACTTTTTAATGTCATGTTTTTAATTTATTTATTTTCATTTATTAATTTAATCTATCTATTAATTAATCTAGTTGCTAACTACTGTTGTAACATGAATTTCCTGCTGTGATTAAGAGCATCTGATCTGATCTCAGAGTCTTTGTACCAGTATTGGCATTCATTAATGAAGATCATAATGGTCATGAAGTGAAGTTGTCATCATTTTAAGTTATAAGACACTGGAATAAGAACACATGCCATATACCGCGTCTATTTAAATCAGCTTGTGTCCTCTTTTCTCTTATTTTGACCTCTTCTCATGAAATGATTAGACAATGTGATTTATTCTTCATAGATAAAGTGCATCTTCTCAAAAACTTTATTGATCAACAGTCAGGCCCAACAGTGGCAGCTAGTGAGATAATAAGTCTAACTTACTACAAATTGGAGAACCAACGATTTGTGGTTTAGGAAGTCAAATGTTATTAGAAAAGGTTTCACTGGCATCTGGAGACATAAACTTAGAAAATTAGAAATGAGTCAAGTGATTGCTTTCATTTGAATCAGGAAGTCTTACCTCCAATCACAGTAATGATGTTAACAAATAAATCGTGCAAAGGATTTTGTGATATGAATGTCCTGAATTGTAATGTGTGAACCAAATCTTTTGGTTAAATTGGCAATGTGACATTATCGTATGTAGTTACAGAAAGATATGAAGAGGGCAAAAAATACCCCCACACATGAAGAAAAGGTAAACATCTTGGCTATGTGAAGCATGTGAAAGTCCAGCCTTGGGTCCTGTGAAACATTCATCATTAAGTTCAGAGTTCCTTCAGGCCTCCAGAGTTCGATGACACTGTTGACATGTTAGGTGATCTTGGTGGAGAGTTTAATGAGGTCTGCTGAGGGTGACGCAGTCTGATAAAAGTTATTGCACACGCTCAAACTGTTTAATTCTTTAGATGAACACAAACCAAGCACATTTCAATGTCAGGTAACGACAGACAAAGTTAGAATTTATGAGTTTTTAGAATTTGTGTTTGTATGTTTTATCATTTGTTAGTTTAGTTTTTCAGTCCTAATGGATGCTGGTTTAAATGTAACATATATAACTCTTGGTGGTCATGTAGAAGTGCACAAATACAGATATCTTTACTTTGTGATCATGTTCACAGCATATATTCTAATACTCTGCTGTAATTTAACCATCATATGCCTTGTCTTCATCCACCCAAACCTCCATGAGCCTATGTACATTTTCATTGCAGCTTTGTTAATCAACTCTGTTGCTTCGAGCACTGCTATCTACCCAAAGCTTCTGATTGACTTTTTATCTGACAAACAGATCATAACATATCCAGTCTGTCTCTTTCAGGTTTTTATGTTTTACTTTTTAAGCGGTTCAGAGTTTTTATTGTTGGCAGCCATGTCTTATGACAGGTATGTGTCTATATGTAAACCTCTGCAATATCCAACCATCATGAGCAAAACCACTGTCAGTATTTTGCTGGTTTTAGCTTGGCTTGTGCCTGCTTGTCAGATTTCAGTGGCAGTTGTGCTAAATATTAACAACAAACTCTGTAGCTTTACTCTGAAAGGTATTTATTGTAACAATTCAGTAAACTTTCTTTACTGTGTAAGATCAAAAGTACTATCTGTATATGGTATAGTAGTTCTGCTTAATCTTGCACTTTTCCCGATGGTCTTTATTCTTTTCACGTACACAAAGATCCTCATAATATCATATCGCAGCTGTGGAGAAGTCCGCAAAAAAGCTGCACAGACCTGTTTACCCCACCTGTTAGTTTTAATCAACTATTCTGTTTTGCTTACATATGATGTTATTACAGTTAGACTAGAATCTGAGTTTCCAAAGACTGTACGTTTTGTAATGACTCTGCAGATTGTCATGTATAATCCTCTCTTTAATCCAGTCATATATGGACTGAAAGTGAAAGAAATATCCAAACAGCTGAAAAGGTTGTTCAGTCAGGCCAAAGTGAACTAATGCATTAACACTAATTATGATTAAGAAAGACTCTAAATTAGTCAAGAGGTGTGATCAGGTGTTCAATGAAAGGATTCATTTCTCTGAATAAAGTCACAGTAAACAGAAGTTAGGTTTGTAAAGTTTGTGGTCCTAATAAATTTGCTGCAGGTATAAAAATATTCAACATTTTTATTCTGTTATAATAATAACAATAATCACACTTTTTATAACTGAGCTACCAGCAACATGTTTGATATTAGCTCTATTGATCATCAGTGTGATTACGTTCACTTTGCCAAAAACTAAAGAGTGTTTTCTTCTTTCTTTAGTCTTATACTTTGTAAAGAAACTCTTTCTAGCATTTCTGTTCAAATGGCACCAAAAACAGGATTGTTCCCACATGTTACTGAGAGCCCTGATCATTATTTAGAATATATGAAAAATTCATAGATCATAAATCAAATATAGTCTGAGTTTGTTTTTGAATGATTGTACACTAATTGTGTTCATTGTGTTCACACTTCATTAGATGGACTTTTCCACTTTGTCTGTTCTCAGGCTGAACCTGCGTTTCAGTGGCTTTTTCCCTCCTCAAAATCAAATCATCAGGCTCTGATCATTTTGATAATGTTATTCAGAGAATTGAAGAAAGACACAGAAGTGTGGTCGGCCAATAAACTCATAAAATACTACACTAATTGATAATTGAATTTTATTTCATTCTGAATAAAAAGATTACAAACAAGCATCCAATTCCCCACAACCGAAATACAAAAATGACAACAAAATGTGAAGATATAAACAATGAAAAAAATATATCAAACACACTTCTTTGTTGTTAGGCATTCTGTTTCAGGAAGTACATTGATTTCATATGAAAGCAAAGGTCATGAATGATTTTACTTCATGAAATTATGTTCAACAACAACAACAAGAAAAAAAGTGACTTTAAGAAGAACTCAGTTGTGATGACTAGACAACTGGGTCAGTGCATCCCCAAACCTGCAGCTCTTACGGGGTGTTCCAGTTCTGCAGCGGTCAGTACCTAACAAAAGTGATCCAAGGAAGGCAAACTGGTGACAGGGTCATGGGCAGCCAAGGTTCAATAATGCACATGGGGAGCAAAGGCTGGTTTGTGTAGTCTGATCCAGCTCAAACTGATGAAGAAGTTCATGCTGGTTCTGATAGAAAGCTGTCAGTACACACAGCCCATCACAGTTTGTTGCGTATGAGGCTGCACAAGGCCAACAATGGCCCATGGACAACGGAGTAATGGGAGAAGGTTTTATTTTGGGAAAAGGCATCCAAATTCCATGTGAAGGACAAACAAGTCTGATCCATGGAGGCCTCACCTTGCAACTTCCAGGACTTAAAGAATCTGCTGAGCCTCTTGTTATGATCACTGTCTTCTCAGTCATTAAGGTCATCTGAAGTCTGGTGTGGAGTCCATGCCTTGACTGGTCAGGGCTGTTTTGTTGACATGCTGTTTTTAACAGTGATTGCATTTAAATATACTACACAATGGTATTTCAGATAATTACTGTCACTACACCAGCTAGAGCTGTGATGAGTCCAATGCCTGGTCTTCTCAGAGAGGGAGGCACTGACACAAAGTAGAGCGTCTGTCGGTATATTTCACGATGGCCACAGTGAGAGCCTGCAGATTAGAGCGGGTACGCAGGCAGAAAGTTTCTCCCTGTTCTAAAAGACCATGACTCTGTAGAATAAGATTTGTAGAGAGAGGAGTCATTCTCTGTGACTGCATGAGGTGTCAAACTAAACACATCTTCCACAGTCAGAGTGGGTTCACTCTGCCTTCAGCAATGTCCAAAGTTGTTCTTGAATCATAGACAGAAAAAAATGGTGGCCAAAAAACAACATTTGGGGTCATGAAATATAATTTATCTCTGCCATGTTCAACAACAGGCAAGGTAACTCAAGGACTGAGTACACAAGTGAAGGCAAGACAGCAAGACACAGGTGAAACCAATCAGGGTGGAACAGACAATAAAAACTGGGGAAACACAACAAAGGAAGTAATGTTACAGACAAGGATAGGGGAGACTTACAACATAAAACAGGAAACACTTAACAAGAAACCCATGACACACCTGTCCAGCTTTTGGATCCCTTGAAACATCGAGTACCCCCACATTCCCCCTGAGTTGGTGCTCGTGCCTAAAGACTCCAGAGTTTAAAGAAGTTGTTTACATGTTTGAAGATCTTGGTGGAGAGTTTAATAAGATCCATGGAGGGCAAAGAGATCTGATAAAATCCATAGAGATCCATAGAGAAGAACAGTTCACTTTCTAACTCCTGAAGGTCAACACACACTAAGTGCAGGTAACTGTGAATGAAACAATCAACAGGTTGTATGTAATCGTGTATGCCTTTACATAATCTGCCTGTCTGATACATTAATGTTTATTTTGTGATCATATTAATGGATAATCAAGTAAATGTAACATATATAACTCTTGATGGGTATGTGGACATTCATAAATACAGATATCTTTATTTTGTGATCATGTTCACAGCATATATTCTAATTCTCTGCAGTAATTCTACTGTTGTGTATCTTATCGTGGTTCACCCAAACCTCCATGAGCCTATGTACATTTTCATTGCAGCTTTGTTGCTAAACTCTGTTCTTTTCAGCATGACCATCTACCCAAAGCTTCTGATTGACTTTTTATCTGAGAAACAGATCATAACATATTCTGCCTGTCTCTTTCAGAGTTTTTTTTATTACTCTTTAGGTTGTTCAGAGTTTTTACTGTTGGCAGCCATGTCCTATGACAGGTATGTGTCTATATGTAAACCTCTGCAATATCCAACCATCATGAGAAAAACTACCATCAGTATTGTCTTGGTTTTAGCCTGGCTTGTGCCAGCAGTTCATATTGCAGTACCAGCTATACTGAATGCAAATAAAAAACTCTGTCACTTCACTTTCAAAGGAATAATTTGTGACAGTACAGTTTTCAAACTTCACTGTGTGAGTTCAAGAGGCGACTCTATATACGGTGTGATTATTTTGTTCAATGTTACAGTTATCCCTTTGCTTTTCATACTTTTTACATACACCAGGATATTTATAATATCCTACAGACGTGGGAGAGAAGTCAGGAAAAAGGCTGCAGAGACGTGTTTACCTCATCTGTTGGTTTTGATCATTTTTTTCTGTTTGAGCATGTGTACTGTCCTTTTACTAATAGTGGAATCTGACTTTTCAAAAACTGTTCGTTTCATCATGATTTTACAACTTATTGTGTATCACCCTCTCTTCAACCCGATCATATACGGACTGAAAATGAAGGAAATCTCTAAACACCTCAGGAAGTTGTTCCATATGTCGAAACTGACATGAGATACACTCATTTCTCTGACATTAAGATAAAATTTGATATGTTTATATATACAGTATATATATATATATATATATATATATATATATATATATATATATATATATATATGTACTATTGAAGATAAAGGATTAAATAATACAAAACTTTGTTGCACACTTCAATTATTCTAATTACTTATTTCACTGTACTGTAGTACTTAATTGCTACTTATATAATAATTATTGTATTTTAAATGTTTGTTAATTGATTTTTTTAGAAATATTCCATAGAATTGTCTTATTATTGTGTAATCTGTGTTTTATTATTATTTAATATTGATATTAAAGGTTATAGGCTTATATCTACTTGTATAGTATAGTACGCACATCTTGCTGGAGTGTCAGGTATATATAGCAGTGTTGCAGTATTCAAAATCAGACACTTTTTACTATTTTACTGTTTTATTCTTGTCTCGGTCTTGGAATAACAGGCAGGTCAAGACCAAAACTGCAGGGATATCACCAGGTTTTCCATATTATTCACTTAATATTGTCTAAGTCGTCCTAACCAGTTTAATAACTGAAAATACTGTTACAAATACTTTTACAACACAAAGTTGTTCCACAGTCGGTAGTTAGTGAACAAACAGAAAAGTAAAGGGAGGACAGGTCAGGTCAAGGTTTAACCACCAGACCAAGAGCCAACGGCTGCAAAATTCTTCCTACAAATAAAACTCAGTGTTTTATGAAGCAGGTCATTAAGAAAAGAAATGAAGATGATAGTTGGGTTTTGGGACTTTGCCCTTGTTACACTGTCCTTCTGTGGGAAATGCTTTTTGTTGTTAAACTTCACTTGCTCCCAATAACCAGCTGCATGCTGCTCTTATGTTGCCCATAACAAACACCATGTATAAGCATAAGGTTGTTCATAAGTGTACTTGGTACAGAACACCTTTGGGTGCGGGTTGATGGATGACTTTGTGGTCACGTCATCAGATCTGTGGCCATATGTCTTGGACATTCAGGTGAAGAGAGGATCTGACCTGGTAAACCCTGGTAAAATGTAGTGAGAGTAAACCATGTCTGGTGGAGGCTTGTGTCCGTGAGGTCTTCAACTCACACCTCCAGAGGATATTTTCATGCATCTCAGGGGAGGAAGGGGACATAGAATCCAAGTGGCCCATGTTCAAAACCTCCATTGCTGATGGGCTAGCAGTTGTGGTCAGAATGTCACTAGTACCAGTGGTGGCAACCTAAGAACCCGCTGTTGGACAACAATGGTAAACAAGGCCGTCAAGCTGAAGAAGGAGGCCTTTTGGGCTTTGTCATGACTTTACACGGCTGCCGAAGTCGGTCTGTGGATTGCTTGAGAAGAAAAGAGCCGCCACTCATCTTGCATTGAATAATTAGGACTTTATTCACAGAAACAAGTTAGTTTGGGATGCATCCCCTGATTCAATCCCTTGATCCAATTTCCCCCATGCTGAATTGTAACCCCTCTTCTCCTGGTTTAGTTTTTTATACACACAGATAGACAGGTTTTGGCAAATCGTTTGATGACTCAGGAAGGGAAAGCATGGCTTGGCCCAGGCTGTGTTCAACCAGAGTGGAAAATTGCTGACCTTCACTGGAGATATTGTTGAGTAGTGGAAAGAGAACTTTTAGGAACTCCTAAAGCCAAACAATACACTCCCTGTGGAGGAGGCAGAGCCTGAAGATTTGGGTGAAGCCTCACCCATATCTCTGACTGAGGTCGCCATGGTAGTTAGAAAGCTCTTTGGTAGCAAGGTGCCAGATGTGGATGAGATTCGCCCTGAGATGCTGAAGGCTTTGGTCACTGTTGGGCTGTCTTGCGTGACATACCTTTTCAATGTTGTGTGGAGAACAGGAACAGTACCTGTGGAGTGGCAGACCAGGGTGGTCGTCCCCATTTTTAAAAAGAGGACCGGGGAATGTGCCCAGCCTCCCTGGGATACTTTATTATAGGTTGCTGGAAAGGTTCAGAGGGAGCTGAGTCGGAAGGCAAAGGTGTCGATTTTCTAGTCCATCTATGTTCCAGTCTTCACCTGTGGTCATGAGCTTTGGGTAGTGACCAGAGAATGAGACTGCAGATACCATGGAACTACATAACCTCTCAAGCCTGGGAACGGAATGTGTTGCTGGGGAGAAAGACGCTTCACTTCACAGCCATACAATATTCAAATTGTGGCAAGTGTACCACGTGAAAATACCGCCACTGTGAGACGGTGTGTAGCTGTAGATATTAGGGGTTACTCCCTAGTGTCAATAAAGGAGCTCATACCTCTACGCCCGGTTTCTACATGTGCACAGGTGCTTGCCATCACAAGCAAGCAAACTTGGTGAAATGTTGCAAGTGCAAAACGTCCTACAACTAAGTTACATAAATAAACCAAAGATATCAAACATGTGCTTCTCTTGACATGTTGTCCCTGGGGCAGAGCCTGGGCTACACACAACAGTGGCTAACTTT
>CM071612.1:545640-685140 GCA_036365135.1 Miichthys miiuy | reverse complement strand
TGTAATATACACTACAGAAGTACAATACAGGATAAATATAGAAATAGAAAAGGCAAAACAACAACAGACCAAAGTATCATGCAGCCTATACAGTAAATAAGAAACCCAATAACAAACAACATACACGTGTTGTAGTGGTCCCATTTTCAGCCGCTACTGCTTGCTAATTTTGTTGATTGTTTAGACGTGTGACCCGGAGAAACTGATGCCGAAACTCTGTAAACTTCAACTGAAAATGCATTTATTGCAAACTTTGCAAATCTCAATAAGCTTTCCAAAAAAAGTGTTTTTAAACAAACCAACGCCCATCCTCCAAGTGCACAGTCAAAACTGTTTGCCAAAAGTTAGACACACCTGTCATTAATGACCTGAACTAAATATCTTATGGTCAGCCTCGGCCCCTAGTGTTCAGGAGGGATAAAACCGGAAATACAAAAGAATATATGGCTCCTACACGTGTACAGATGTGCAAGGATGAGTACTAAAGGTGAAAGTGGCATGATATAAATAATAAGGCAGAGGTAAGTGGCAGACATAAATAACATTGCAAAGGTAGTGTCATGAAATAATAACATTACAAACGTAAAGTGGCAAGATATAAGTAATATTGCACATGGTAGGTAATCGGATGGAGATATAAATACAGATGAAAATAAGATTACTTAGTTTACTGACAAACCTCTTCACACTGAAACACTCGACATGGAGGTTGTTTAGCAGCAGAGGTCTGTCCCCCTGCTTCACTCTGCCTCACTGGTTCATCAGTGTGTGTGGAGGTTAAACCTGCCAGCCTTCAGCTGTCTGCTCAGCAGTGAAATCATCAGATCAGTGTGAACAGATGATTCCAGTCTGAGCTCGTGTCTGATCTCTGTTCCTGTTTCAGCTCCTCAGAGGATCACTCTTCACATTCTGGGCTCAAATCCTCGTTTCTCCTCTCGCTCTCCAAGCTTTTGATGTCTGCAGCTGCTTTAATGCCATTCCTCTTCTTTACTTTGAAGACTTCAACCTCTCCTTCTTTCCTTCCACCACTCCTTTCTTTTCCTCAGAGGAAAACAAACACTTCTGTTCTTCCAGCTCTGTCCTCTTTCTTTGGACGGCAGCTGTGCACGATGAGATTTACTGAAAAGATTATTTTCTTCTGCTTCACTTTTTAATCTGCGTTTAAGCTTAAAGAATCTCTAAATCTGAGCAGGTGCTCACCTGAGATCACCTGTCTTTGTTTAAACTCAGATTATCTCTTATTTCCTCAAACAAAGTGTTGGTTTAATTTTCAGGTGAAGTCCAGGTCAGCAGACAGCAGCTTCACGTGTTCATTATTGGAAAACGTTAACGTTTGTCAGCGAGCTGACGTCCTTTATCTCGGGTTTCTAGAGTGATGTGTTTTCACGGACACGTAATGGATTGTCCAAATGTCATATTTCTTAAAGGGACAGCGCAGCGATCTTTAGTTTACCTCAGCTTGTCAGTTTTACTTGATGAAAAGTCACATTTCCATGATTTTATCTCGTATTATTTCATGCAGAGAGCCCCTGACCTCATCATTGACCTCATCAATGACCATTCATTGGTCTGTAATCTTCTCTCTGACAACAGTAACGACCTCGCTCAGCCGCCGTGACATGATATGAAATGAATCACCCTGAAATAATGCGGCATGTTGCTCTGACTCAGCACACGCGTGTTCATATTTGCCGCCGTTTGTGTGGTTAATGACTTCCTTTGTCTCTCACCAAAGAACGGTGAAGGCGAGCGGTAAGTGCTGCAGGTCCTTCTGGAAGTGTTTTTTAATTTACAGCGTTCGTTCTCATGCAAATGAGTTCTTAAAGCTGCTGATGTGACACAGCAACGCGTGACACTTACAGCCAATCAGCTGTCAGCGAGGAAACGTTCAGATTCCAACAGGAGAAAGACAACAGAGAGAAGACTGCAGGTTCTTGTTTAATCACCTGATAATGGACCCAGACCGGCTCAGGTCCATGTTTTATACGGTTGTTTGACAACATATAAATTAACATTCAGGTGTGACATTGATGTGATCGGGTCTGTATCTCCCAGCCGGGTTTGGGTCCGACATGGATCTTAGAATACTTGTCTGGTTCTGTTCTGGGTGACACATTTCCTGGTCCTTTTGGGTTTAGACCAAACACGGGTTCTAGATGATTGTTATTCATGCTTTTCGTGGCGACTGTAGTTTGTAGAGGGTGAGGCGACAGGGTTGCAATCAGCATCTACACCACTAGATGTCACTAAATCCTGCAGACTGGACCTTGTTCTGTCTGTCTGTGTGTCAGCTGGTTTCTCTAAAAGAACGAGGTGCAGACTGTGTTATCCACAGCTCCTGCTCGGGAACCACACATGTAGATACCATCCGTCTCAAAGACAAGGCGGTCTGAACCAAAACCACAGATTTGGACTCATGCAACAGAAACTGTGTGTGTGTGTGTGTGTGTGTGTGTGTGTGTTGGACTCTACTCAACAACACACCAAATGTCAAACTTAACGAAGCGACATGTCAGTGTCACTCACTGCTTACCGTACAGGATGGTCACCATGGAAACCGGCATGACCAAGATGCCGAGCAGCATGTCGGCGACTGCCAGTGACATCAGGAAGTAGTTTGTGGCGTTCTGCAGCTTCTTCTCCAGCGACACCGCCAGGATCACCAGGATGTTGCCCATGACCGTGACAGCGATGACAACTAAGATCAGCAGCGCCGCCCAGTTCTTGTCCGCCGCCACGTCCTGGGACGGACACTGAGACTCGTACATCCTGCTGCCCTCCTCGCCACTCCTCCGACGGTAAGACCAGTTTCAAACTGCACGTCGATGCCGTGATGGAATGCGTCATGACAGCCCGAGTTTGTCACATTGTTGATCTGGAGGGCGATCTCCTCGAATCCATGTGGAGGCCAGGTGTTGGCGATGGAGATCGACTGTGACATGTTACCACTGCGCAGGTTCATGGCGTCAGCTCGGCGAGTCGGTCGAGTTAGAAAGAAGAACTCGATGTCCACAAGGTCAACGTGTGCCGTCAGATTTGGATTCCATGACGGCGAAGGAAAGTCTCAGATGATCTTCACGTGAAGAAGAGTTCAGCTTGAGTCGGACTCACATCTTCGTCTTTCATTGTCTGATCAGAGAACATCTTCATACTAACAGGTGAGTTTCAGAGCAGGTGTGAAGTTTACCTCCAGCTACATACCTGCACACATGGACTGACCGTGTGTGTTCATGAATATGTGTGGAAGTCCTCGAGCGTCCTCGCCGTCCTCGTCGCTGCACCTGCGAGCGTTCAGCCAGCGAAGATTGATGATGAACATGATGATGTTTGACGTGTGTGTGTGTGTGTGTGTGTGTGTGTGTGTGTGTTACAAACACACCTCACTAACTTCCTCCTCTGTCCTCACACACACTCGATAACAAAGTCCGGACAGAAACATTCCTCCGTCAGCCTCCGTCAGTCTTCAGTTTCCCTCCTCCTGCCTGGTTCAGTCAGTGCTCCTTCATCTGTCCGTCCTTTCACCTCCTCTGGAACAAATTAAAGAAGGAGCGCTCGTGTCTGTGACGTCACAGGCTTCATGTGGATCTTTGTGGAGCTCAGAGTGTCTGTAAGTCTTCCTCATGATGATCGGGAGCTGAATGACTCCCTCTCCTCACATCCAGCCTCCCTCCCTCCCTCCCTCTCTCTCTCATATCGTATTGGCTCTCTCTCTCTCTCTGTTAAGCGCCTCTCGTTCGCCCTCCATTCACGCTCACTCTGTTTCTTCTTCATGTGTTTGTTTATTAATAAAATAAATCTGACTGTTTGTGTCAGTCTGAACAGCTGATTCATCCCATTGTGGTAAATATGTTCAGCTGTACTCGAGTATTTGTTCTGATTACATTACTTATGAACGTCCTCTTCACTCTCTTCTCCTCTGCCATTATGTCCATAGAAGCTGCTGACTGCTGGGCCTGTAAACAACAACTACTACTTCTTCTTCTTCTTCTTCTGCTAACAAACTGAGCTAACATGAGCTAACAGCAGCTAACAAACTGAGCTAACATGAGCTAACAGCAGCTAACAAACTGAGCTAACATGAGCTAACAGAGGTCAGTTTCAGAGGCGTCCCGCCTCCTGATGGTCTGTGTGAGCGACATTCAAACATTACCATGTGAGACATGACAACGTCCTCTTCGCTCTCTTCTCCTCTGCCATCCGGTCCATAGATGCTGCTGAGCCCGGTTACATTGTCCGCTCATCACGGCCAACATTAACGCTAACAACGGCACACATTTCCCTCAACTCTTCGTGGTTAACGTGATGATTCACGTGACGACTGATTCAAACAGAACTTGTTTGTTGTTCATGAATCTGAATTCACCACGTTGTTGTAGAAGTCATCTGTTCAGTGTTCTCTTTGAATGTTGAAGCTGATTGGATGTTATTCAGATCACCTGTCTTCTGCAGTGTGGTGATTGGCTCCTGACGATCGACAGCAGCTTGCTGAAGTCCAATCACTGAGTGACTTCTTTAAAAAGGGGTTTTCAAAATAAAAGCTCACTGACGTGCCCTGACTCTGAAGCAGAAATCCTCCTGTTGAACCTTCTTATGTAAGAACGGTGCGACCAGCCTCACTTCCCACCGCACACGCACACACACACACACACACACACACACACACACACACACACACACACACACACACACACACTCAGCTACCTAACAATCTGTCCATCATAAAGTTCATGTGTTTAATGTCGGCACATTTTAACATGAAGCAGACGACGTGATGAGGCGTGGTCATGTGATCATTGAATTAAACAGGACGGATCGTGTCCCACAGATGTGATGGGCAGTGAGGCAGACAGCCCTGAAGGACTTCACTCAGTCCAGCTGGGTTCAGATTTATCATATACGTCCAGGTTTTAGACAGTCTGTGTCACGGAGACTACGTCCAGGTTTTAGACAGTCTGTGTCACGGAGACTACGTCCAGGTTTTAGACAGTCTTTGTTGGATCACCAGATGTATCATGACCCCTCAGGGCTGCCGTACATGACGTCTCTAACTTGTCCACATCAGCAGTGGTGAGGACACTTTGTCCACCATGAAATGAGTTTCTCCATATTTGATGAACTTTATGAGCTCGTTAACATTCATTAACTCCAGGACCTTCGTTTAATATTTAAATGATGTCATGACTAAATGAACAACCGATGAATCACTTTAAGAAAGAACCTAATACTCTGTCCTCTGTACTAGATTACACAGTAATAGATTACAGGTACAAACTTCCTGATGAACTCGACTCGTCTGGACTTTGTTTCTCCGCCGTCACTTCTTTCCCATAAATCCTCTGTGCGGCGGGCCTTCATGTTGCCGTGGCAGCAGCAGACATTAATCATCAGAGCAGAAAGAGGCGGCTGTAATGAGTCCACGAGTGTGTTTGAATTTAACGAGTCCCTGCAGACTCGAGTCCACGTCACCACCACCACCCTGTTAGCATGTTAAAGACTGGAACCATCCGAGAACGTCAGGGAAACGTTTAAGGAACGCTTCACACTCCAACAGCCAAGTGTGTTTTCACTCTGCAACCATCCGGATCACATTAACCCGCTAAAACACAGCAGGCCAGTCCATCATCAGAGACATTCATGATCCTCAGAGGATGAACCTCGCTGAGTTTGGGTCAGAACTCCACAACAACAATCCTCAGAGGGTGACATGGAGGGGACCTGAAGGTCCTCCTGACCGTCGTCCTGACTGAATGTCTTCAGTTTGTTCTGGAGGTCTTCATTGGACCCTCAGAGATGGTACCAGGTCCTGGATCAGTGGTCAGCAGTGTGTGATGAATGGATCAGCATCTGTGCAGACTTCAGTTCTTGTTCTTGTTCTTGTTCCTGATGTCAGATGTTTAAAGTTCCTGGTCCACACGGTCTATCAGAACCTGGTTCACTCATTATATTTTTGTTCTTATTAAACATTAAACTGATTAATGACATCAGGACGTTTACAGCTTCCTTCATGGACTGACAACGTAACACCGTGTCCGTGATGTCTGTGACGAGCTGATGGAAACACCTGTGGTTCGGTGGTCCACTCACGTGCAGAACAGAAACTCAGACGTCTGTGTGATCTGCAGTCGACCTTTAAAGACTGAAACCATCAAACTGAGCTCAGCGCGCTGACACACACAGCTGAAATCCTGCCGTTATTTATAGACTCATTAATAGTCATGAGCTCAGCACAGCTGATCCCGGTGCTGTACCTGAACACCCAAACATGAGTTCAGAAGAATCAGGAAACTTTAAACCACGACAAGCTGCACAGGTAAAGACCATCATCAGACTGCTCGACGCTCCTTGTCCAGATCATGACGGGTTAAAGGTGACTTCAACGACACACAGGTGACCTGAATGACCCACAGGTGACCTGAATGACACACAGGTGACCTCAACGACACACAGGTGACCTCAACGACACACAGGTGACCTGAACGACACACAGGTGACCTCAACGACACACAGGTGACCTGAACGACACACAGGTGACCTGAACGACACACAGGTGACCTGAACGACACACAGGTGACCTCAATGACCCACAGGTGACCTGAACGACACACAGGTGACCTGAACGACACACAGGTGACCTGAACGACACACAGGTGACCTCAACGACACACAGGTGACCTCAACGACACACAGGTGACCTGAACGACACACAGGTGACCTCAATGACCCACAGGTGACCTGAACGACCCACAGGTGACCTGAACGACACACAGGTGACCTGAACGACACACAGGTGACCTGAACGACACACAGGTGACCTCAATGACCCACAGGTGACCTCAACGACACACAGGTGACCTGAATGACACACAGGTCTCAGTGAACGTTCAGACGTTCATACGTTCATGCTCCCATCAGGATGATCCGGGCTATCTGGACGTGTCCATCAGATTCAACATGTGTGTTCTCTGTTTGACTGGATCATCTATCTGTACTGTGATGTTTACACACACACACACACACACTGTTATCATACACTCCCGGACATTAGCAGCTTATTGAATTCAGCTTCAAACTCAACATCCTGACAGATAATGATCAGTGTGTGTGTGTGTGTGTGTGTGTGTGTGTGTGTGTGTGTGTGTGAATTAACTTTATCTGAAGAAGAGAAAAACATCAGTGTCACAGAGAGTTTGTTAGAAGATGAATTTATGTGATGAATCTGTCAATATGATTCTTCTAACAACAGAACGTTCTAGCTTCAGCTAGCAGCTGTGCAGTCAGAGGTCTGGTCAGTGTGAGCCACATACAAACAGTAACATGTGACACGCTCTGCTCTAAATGGAACGAGTGTGTGTGTGTGTGTGTGTGTGTGTGTGTGTGTGTGTGTGTGTGTGAACAGTTCATTTTCTTTTGAATGGTTGCCATGGTTTCAGATGGACAGAAACAAACTTGGAGTTTCATGTTTCACAGGAGTCATCATCAGACGACGACTATAGTTTATACAGGTGTGCATTTTATTGTTGCTAGGCAACCCGTCTGCGGGGACGTCACAGTGACTACGTCCAGGTTTTAGACAGTCTGCGGGGACGTCACAGTGACTACGTCCAGGTTTTAGACAGTCTGCGGGGACGTCACAGTGACTACGTCCAGGTTTCAGACAGTCTGCGGGGACGTCACAGAGACTACGTCCAGGTTTTAGACAGTCTGCGGGGACGTCACAGTGACTACGTCCAGGTTTTAGACAGTCTGCGGGGACGTCACAGAGACTACGTCCAGGTTTTAGACAGTCTGCGGGGACGTCACGGAGACTACGTCCAGGTTTTAGACAGTCTGCGGGGACGTCTCAGAGACTACGTCCAGGTTTTAGACAGTCTGCGGGGACGTCACGGAGACTACGTCCAGGTTTTAGACAGTCTGCGGGGACGTCACAGAGACTACGTCCAGGTTTTAGACGGTCTAAGTGACTGTCCTCTCTGATGTTTGAACAGACTCTTCATATGTGAACACTAACCTGAGAAGAAAACCACCTCACACTCAAGACTGTCTTATGTCTGGTCTGGTCTTATAGTCTTGTCTTAGAGTCCATCAGTCCTGTTGTTGGTTCAGTCTGCCCTCTGCTGGACACTCTGAGTCAACACATTGATCTCTGTGTTTGAACAGTCTGAGTTTGGCATAGGGTTAGGCTAAGTTAATATTCATGAATATTTATTATAAACTGAAGACATTAACATAAATTAATTCATAGATCCTCGTTAACGATCCTGAAAATTAGATGAGCAGCAGATCAAATATTTGAACAGAGGTGAAAATCTTCAAAGCACACGAGGTCTGAGATCTGAACCAGGACCAGGACCAGGAGCTGATTTAAACTAAAGTACCATGAAAGGTTTGGTATCTGGATCTGGTCCTGTCATGAGGTCTGCTTTTCTTCATGCTGGAGCAACAACAGGATCCAAATCAAGACCAGGATCTCGTCAAGGCGTGTCATTGGTCGACCACGCCATCGTCACATTTTAAACATGGTCCAGTTAAAGTCTGGTGAGGTCACAGTTTGGTTCAGGTTCAGAAAACATCATCAGTTACATCACTGTGTCTGTCTGTTACCAACCCCTGCTGGTCCTGAACCTTCAGCAGCAAATATATTGTGTATAAAATCTGATCCGGTTTGAATAAAGTTCTGAAGCTGTGGTTCTGTACAGTGATCAGTGAGGCCCGGACAGAGATGACTGTAGCAGCCCTCACAGTCACTCACAGACCGGATCAAACAGAGAGCTTGTCTCATCAGCAGATTCAGATCACCTGTGAGAGTCACCTTCATTTCTACTCAGTGCTGCTCTGAGCGGGGTTCGAACTCACAACTTGTGGATCTTAAAAGTGTCTCCATGCCATGAGCTTAACCCACTGGATCACAAACATCTAGGTTCACCTCAGGAGCACTTACTACTGGACCATGTGGTCCAAAAGGACATGGAGACGTGGTTTTCCTTCTACATGATGAGACAAACAAAGCGAAGAACAGAAATGTTCTTCAGCAGCTCTGTCAGGACTGATGGAGGAGAATCTTCAGCATGTTTCCTCCCCTCAATCTGATCCTGGTTCTTTTTCATCAGTACTGAAGATGGTCCAGTGGGGAAGGACGTCGACCGTCAACATGGAGACATGGGATCAAACCTCAGCTCCAGCAACCTGAGGTACATGAAAACTAAAACTAAGACTCAAAACAAAAAAAAAAAAACTTGACCGTTGCGTTCGTTTCTCATCTTGAATTTCTCCAATTTAAACACAGACGACCATCGAGGGAACAAAGAACAGGTGAGTCCAGGTATGTGAAGCTAGCTGGCTTGAAAAAGTGAGCTACCTTCATCAAAATTATTTTTTTAAGTCTTGTGAATATTTGGATGTTTGTTTCTTATTTAATAGAAACTTAACTTGATTTTCTTTAACATGACTCATTGTCTTCGTCACTACATTCAGAACAGAACCTCTGAACCAGCAGTGTCCAGTCTAACAGTGAACACAGCAACAGAACCTCTGAACCAGCAGTGTCCAGTCTAACAGTGAACACAGCAACAGAACCTCTTAACCAGCAGTGTCCAGTCTAACAGTGAACACAGCAACAGAACCTCTGAACCAGCAGTGTCCAGTCTAACAGTGAACACAGCAACAGAACCTCTGAACCAGCAGTGTCCAGTCTAACAGTGAACACAGCAACAGAACCTCTGAACCAGCAGTGTCCAGTCTAACAGTGAGTACAGCAACAGAACCTCTGAACCAGCAGTGTCCAGTCTAACAGTGAGTACAGCAACAGAACCTCTGAACCAGCAGTGTCCAGTCTAACAGTGAACACAGCAACAGAACCTCTGAACCAGCAGTGTCCAGTCTAACAGTGAGTACAGCAACAGAACCTCTGAACCAGCAGTGTCCAGTCTAACAGTGAACACAGCAACAGAACCTCTGAACCAGCAGTGTCCAGTCTAACAGTGAACACAGCAACAGAACCTCTGAACCAGCAGTGTCCAGTCTAACAGTGAGTACAGCAACAGAACCTCTGAACCAGCAGTGTCCAGTCTAACAGTGAGTACAGCAACAGAACCTCTGAACCAGCAGTGTCCAGTCTAACAGTGAACACAGCAACAGAACCTCTGAACCAGCAGTGTCCAGTCTAACAGTGAGTACAGCAACAGAACCTCTGAACCAGCAGTGTCCAGTCTAACAGTGAGTACAGCAGCCTACCGAGGTGGTTTTCTTGCCGGGTTTGGCTCCTGGCATCCCGGGCTGAGTCAGTTCAGTTATTGCTTTTGAATTGTGGTTCAACAGAATCATTTTAATAAAAGTGGCCTGGACAGAAATGATGGTACCCTGAACTTAATATTTTTTTGCACAATCACTGCCATCAAATGATTTCTGTAACTCTCAGTGAGACTTCTGCACCTGTCAACAGGTATTTTAGCTCACTCCTCCTGAGCAAACTGCTCCAGCTGTCTCAGGTTTGAAGAGCGCCTTCTCCAGACTGCATGTTTCAGCTCCACAGATGTTCAATAGGATTTAGATCAGAGCTCATAGAAGGCCACGTCAGAATAGTCCAATGTTTTTTGCACTCAGTCTTTCTTGGCTGTTTTTAGCTGTTTGTCTTTGGTCATCATCCTGTTGGAGGAGGACCCATGACCTGCGAATGAGACTGAGCTTTCTGACACTGGGCAGCACATTTTGCTCGGGAATGCCTCGATACTTTTAATATATCATCGTGCCCTGCACAGATTCAAGACATCCTGTGCCAGATGCAACAAAGCAGCCTCAGAACATGAGCGAGCCTGCTCCATGTTTCACAGTAGGTACAGTGTCTGTGAACATAGAGCTGATCTGAAGTTCCAGTTTTGTCTCATCTGTCCAAAGAATATTCTCCCAGAAGCTTTGTGGCTCTTCAATATTCACTTTGGAAAATTCCAGCCCCACTATGATTTGCTTTCAACAGTGGAGTCCTCCTGTCGTCTTCCATGAAGTCCACTTTGGTTCAAACAGTGACGGATGGTGTGATCTGACTCTGATGTAGCTTGACCTCTCTTTGGAAGTTGTTCTGGGCTCTCTTTACCTTGTCATCAGTTTTCCTCTTGTGGTCACGTCCAGAGAGGTTGGCTACAGTCCTGTGGGCCTTACACTTCTGAATAATGTACAGCTTCAGTCACAGGAACATCAAGCTGCTTGTAGATCTTGGAGATGGTCTTATAGTCTTTACCTTTAACATGTTTGTCTATGATTTCCTTTCTAATCTGGCTCAGGAGCTTTCTGTGTGTTCAGTGTGGTCCATGTTCATGTTCAGTGTGGTCCATGTCCATGTTCAGTGTGGTCCGTGTCCATGTTCAGTGTGGTCCGTGTCCATGTTCAGTGTGGTCCGTGTTCATGTTCAGTGTGGTCCGTGTTCAGTGTGGTCCGTGTTCAGTGTGGTCCGTGTTCAGTGTGGTCCATGTTCATGTTCAGTGTGGTCCATGTTCATGTTCAGTGTGGTCCGTGTTCAGTGTGGTCCGTGTTCAGTGTGGTCCATGTTCAGTGTGGTCCATGTTCATGTTCAGTGTGGTCCATGTTCAGTGTGGTCCGTGTTCAGTGTGGTCCATGTTCAGTGTGGTCCATGTTCAGTGTGGTCCATGTTCATGTTCAGTGTGGTCCATGTTCATGTTCAGTGTGGTCCGTGTTCATGTTCAGTGTGGTCCATGTTCAGTGTGGTCCGTGTTCATGTTCAGTGTGGTCCATGTTCATGTTCATGTGGTCCATGTTCAGTGTGGTCCATGTTCATGTTCAGTGTGGTCCATGTTCATGTTCAGTGTGGTCCGTGTTCAGTGTGGTCCATGTTCATGTTCAGTGTGGTCCATGTTCATGTTCAATGTGGTCCATGTTCATGTTCAGTGTGGTCCATGTTCATGTTCAGTGTGGTCCGTGTTCAGTGTGTTACACACCATGATACCAAACAGGCAGACTGACTGATGATAGGTCACCTGTGGACACACTTTAGTTTAACATGTCCCATAATTTTTGTCCAGGCCATTTTTATTATTTATTTATTTTTTAATTATTCTGTTGAACCACAATTCAAAAATAATGTCTGATTTTAATTTGTTATATTTTAGTAAATTTTTATTTATTATTACTTTTGTCAGTTTCAGGTTATTTCAGTGAGCAGTGTGTGTACCAACAGTTTGTCCACGTATGTATGCTGTGAATAAAATGTGATCCAGTTTAATAAAGTTCTGAGGTTCTGTTCAGTGATCAGTGAGGCCCGCACAGTTAGCACAGTTAGCTGCTAACAGGATCCAGAGGTGTGTGTGGACGAGGAAGAGGTGGAGGAGGTGGAGGAGGAGGAGGGGGCGTCAGGGGGCTGCAGACTGGGTCGGTCCGCCCCTGACCTCCTCCTCCTCCTCCTGTAGCTCCGTGTTTTCTGTTGCACAGCGGAGGTGCAGCAGACTGAGAGAGGACTGGAGGTGATGAATGTTCTGATTATTGAGCTGCTGACAGACTGAGAACCACCGACCGACCGACCGACCGACGGACGGAGCTGTGCCCGCCGTGAGTCTCCCTCAGGTCAGCCTTGAACCTGTGCACACCTTCAATGAACTTTAAACGTTGTTGAAATGTTTGCCAAACGTTTGAGTGTCTGTGGTCTTTAAAACAAACGGACCCTATGTCTGTCTGAGGGGGGCGGAGTCAGCGCTGATACACGCGGCTCGCGCCGGTTCACGCGCTTCAACGAAACAAACGATCTGATCGATGATCGATGATCAGATCAGTCTGCAGGCTGAGAACGTTCAAACAACTCTACACGAACGTTAGAACAACGTTTCAGTTTGATATTAACTGAATGTTTCATCGGAACCAACAAAAACCAAAATCTAACGTTAAATCAACGTTTAATATTCAGAACAAACCAACTGAAACATTCAATCACTGATTTATTTAATTAAACACATTTAAACAATCAGTCAATCAGTGACGTGATCAGAGCTCTGACAGTCTGAAGGTCCTGGTCCTGTCCTGGTCCTGGTCCTGTCCTGTCCTGGTCCTGGTTCTGTCCTGGTCCTGGTCCTGGTTCTGTCCTGGTCCTGGTCCTGGTTCTGTCCTGTCCTGTCCTGTCCTGGTCCTGGTTCTGTCCTGTCCTGTCCTGTCCTGGTCCTGTCCTAGTCCTGTCCTGTCCTGTCCTGTCCTGTCCTGTCCTGGTCCTGTCCTGGTCCTGGTTCTGTCCTGTCCTGTCCTGTCCTGGTCCTGTCCTGGTCCTGGTTCTGTCCTGTCCTGGTCCTGGTCCTGTCCTGTCCTGTCCTGTCCTGGTCCTGGTCCTGGTCCTGGTCCTGGTCCTGGTTCTATCCTGTCCTGGTCCTGTCCTGGTCCTGTCCTGTCCTGTCCTAGTCCTGTCCTGGTTCTGTCCTGTCCTGTCCTGTCCTGTTCTGGTTCTGTCCTGTCCTGGTCCCTGTGGACCGGCTCACACACTCAGGATGTTTATGAAACGCTCTGCTGACATGAAGGAATCCAACCTGTAAATGAACCCTGATGCATGCTGGGAACTTACCTTTGAAGTTTGAAATGCTCTGATCAGCCACTTCCTGTTTTATTTAGAAAAGTCTGAATAATCTGATAACAAAACTGACTGGACGTAGTCTCCGTGACGTCCCCGCAGACTGTCTAAAACCTGGACGTAGTCTCCGTGGTGTCTCCAGTCCCGCAGACTGTCTAAAACCTGGACGTAGTCTCCGTGACGTCCCCGCAGACTGTCTAAAACCTGGACGTAGTCTCTGTGACGTCCCCGCAGACTGTCTAAAACCTGGACGTAGTCTCCGTGACGTCCCTGCATGTTTGTACCAGGCTGTAAACATGTTTATATCTGCTGTGGACATTTCAACGTGGGGACCTATGGAGTCACTCTAGTGGACGTTGGAGTAACTGCAGTTTTTGGCTTCACTTCACAGTTTGATGGTTGTGACCTGTTAGCTTTAGCCTCAGTCTGTTAGCATGATATTCTGACTTGTTAGCTTAGCATTGAATAACTGATGTGTTGATTTAAACGTTTGTTTTACCACCAGAAACTCTGAAAGAACCTGAAGTTCTGTTAATGACAAGTACAGATGGACTGACCTCAATGCTGAGTGTGTGTGTGTGTGTGTGTGTGTGTGTGTGTGTGTGTGTGTGTGTGTGTGTTCAGCATCTGTTCAACAAACTAAACTGAACTGTTCCCATCAGTGTCTCTGGTTTCTGTTTGAGCTTGTCTGTTAACTTTGTTTCTGTGTCTGTGAACTTGTCTGTAGAAACTCTTTATTGATCAGCTGTTCAACTCGATGATGTCACAGTGTACTCAACCACTTCTTCTTCCTGTTTCCTGGAAACATTTCTGATCTCAGCGGAGAAAAAATCTGCCAAGGTAAAGTCTCAACCAAAGTACAAAAGTAATCACATTAAATGCCCCTTTGGTTCTTCTTGTAGCTGGCTCTGGTCCTCGGCTGTGGTTCTTCTTGTATCTGGCTCTGGTCCTTCTTGTATCTGGTTCTGGTCCTTCTTGTAGCCGGCTCTGGTCCTTCTTGTAGCCGGCTCTGGTCCTTCTTGTAGCTGGCTCTGGTCCTTGGCTGTGGTTCTTCTTGTAGCCGGCTCTGGTCCTCGGCTGTGGTCCTTCTTGTAGCTGGCTCTGGTCCTTGGCTGTGGTTCTTCTTGTAGCTGGTTCTGGTCCTTCTTGTATCTGGTTCTGGTCCTTCTTGTAGCCGGCTCTGGTCCTCGGCTGTGGTTCTTCTTGTAGCTGGCTTAAATAAAGGAGGGTTGTAACAGTGCTAACTTCAGTTAGCTGTTTAGCATTAGCATGAGGTAAACAGTGATAGTCTTGGACTAACAGCAGTGTTAGCAAACATCAATAACAGTGCTAACAGTCTAAGCTAACATGGTTCCTCTGGGCCTGTGGGCTTCACCTTCACACGCTCCGTCAGCTGCTGCTCATAAACGTTGACATTCAAACTTGCAGCACACAGGAGCTGGATTAGCGTTAGCATTATTAGCAGACTGCGTCATGTCTTTAACTTTCAGTCTGTTCTTATATAAAATGTCTGGAAACAATCAGACAGAGATCACGGACAGGAACACGCTGTGTTATTCCTGAGCTTGCTCCAGCACTAATGTGGATTTAATCTGAGGCAAAGGTCGACGTTTGGATTGAACTGGCCTCTAAAAACAGGAAGAGACGAGTGTATTTAGCAGCTGTTAGTGGATGTGCAGCCATGTAAGGCAGCTGGAGGACGTCTGACCGTGTTCGCAGCATATTTGAGGTGTGACAGCAGGAACGCTAACAGCTGATCGTGTTTGTTCTGAAAACATTCAGCGAACGTTCGCTCAGATAAAAACGAGCAGTCAGCCGACAAACATCCACAAACACAACGCGAGGTCGAACCTGGAATACCTGCCGGCTGACGCAGCGCTCGCACTGAGCGCGCTCAATAACAGCACCTGGTGGTGACTTGTGGTACTGCAACACAGACCAGAGTTAGCTGTTAGCACTTCCTGTTAGCGGTGAGCTCATGGATGTTCAGACTCAGTGAAAACTTTGTTTCCTTATAAGGTCAAAGACAGAGCGAGTCACATGTTAGCGTGTTCACCTGATCACATGTGATGTTTTTATCTTCATGTCTTTGATCTGTTCATCCCTCAACACACACACTCACTCACACACACACACACACACACAGTCTTATTAATTATCAGCCTCACTGGATCCACTAAAAGTCAGTCCCAGATTTACTCTTGTCCGGCGGCTTCTTGCTCGCTCACTCTCTCCTTTTCTCTTCTTAGCTTCCTCCGTCAGCGTCCTCTTCGCTCTCTTCTCCTCTGCCATTATGTCCATAGAAGCTGCTGACTGCTGGGCCTGAAAACTTCTTCTTCTTCTTCTTCTTCTTCTTCTTCTTCTTCTTCTTCTTCTTCTTCTTCCTGATGGTCCTAAACTCCTGTGGTACAAACACTAACACTGGCCCAGTGCTCTGAGCTCACAGTCCGGCTAACAAACTGAGCTAACAGCAGCTAACAAACTGAGCTCACAGTCCGGCTAACAAACTGAGCTAACACCAGCTAACAAACTGAGCTAACATGAACTAACAGCAGCTAACAAACTGAACTAACATGAGCTAACAGGAGCTAACAAACTGAGCTAACATGAGCTAACAGCAGCTACAGTTGTCAGCAGTTTACTTCACTGTCCATCATAAACTCTGTAAATCACAGAGAGTTGAGGCGGAGCAGCCGGAGGACATCAGAGGGAAAACGTTATTTTACGTTATTTTTACGTTATTTTTACGTTATTTTACGTTATTTTTACGTTATCTTGTGTTTCTTCGCTCTCGCAGCAGGATGAGTGACGTCCGCTTGGCTTCAGCCTCCTCCGTCGTCTCCCAGGTAACAGGCCTGTCACCAGGATGCAGTTCCCACGGCAACGAGCCTCCAGCCTTCATCCTTCCTCCTCGTAACGCCCGAGTCGCCCTGGGAGGAGACGCCCGACTGGAGGGAAAGGTGAGAGACACACCTGGACCAGGGGACGAGGGAGGAGAGAAGGGAGGAGAGATGGAAGGAGAGAAGGAAGGGGACGAGGGATTAGGATATGAGGGATGAACATGTCTTTAGTCTTGTGACTGTCTCATTCCTGATGTGAAGAAATCAGCCAATCACATGCTGAGAACCAACACACACACACACACACACACACACACACACACACACACACACACACACACAGGTATGTCTGTAATCCCACAGCACCTGAACGCACCGTCAGAGCTTCAGTCCACAGCTCAGACACTGAGATTAATGAGAGCTGAGAGACCTCGAACTCATCACACACATCTGTACGCCACATGTTAACACACACACACACACACACACACACACTGTAAATTGAATGTTTGTTTTAATGATTTAAAGGCTAACAGGCTAACATCAATGTTAACTTCTCTAACAGGCTAACATCAATGTTAGCTTCTCTAACAGGCTAACATTAGTTAGCTTCTCTAACAGGCTAATATCAATGTTAGCTTCTCTAACAGGCTAACATCAGTGTTAGCTTCTCTAACAGGCTAACATTAGTTAGCTTCTCTAACAGGCTAACATCAGTGTTAGCTTCTCTAACAGGCTAACATCAATGTTAACTTCTCTAACAGGCTAACATCAATGTTAGCTTCTCTAACAGGCTAACATTAGTTAGCTTCTCTAACAGGCTAATATCAATGTTAGCTTCTCTAACAGGCTAACATTAGTTAGCTTCTCTAACAGGCTAACATCAGTGTTAGCTCTCTAACAGGCTAACACGTTTAGCTTTACTAGCATCAGGATGTTGTGTCTGTCTTTCAGGTGCGTGGTCATCCTGAGCCTCAGGTCACATGGTACAGAGAAGGGAGCGCTGTGATTGGTGGAGAGCGGTGTATCGTGAAGCAAGGAGGGCGGGGCACCTTCAGCCTGGTGGTGGGCGGAGTCACAGAGGAGGACCTGGGCCGTTACACCTGTCAGGCCACCAATCAGGCCGGAAGTCGACAGGTTACCGTGGAGATTCTTCTGGAAGGTTTGAACCTTGAAGACGCTTCCTGATGGACAGATGGACTGTTAATCAACCTTTAACTTAATGCAGAGCTAAGTTCCGTTAGCATGAAGCTAACGTGTTTCTGATGACTGAACAACTTGTTCTTAACTAACTTTATTCACTCATTTCATCTTCTGGATTTTCCTCTGATGTCCTCTGGCTTTATGTTAGCTGCGTGGCTACCTGAGGTACTGTTGCTTGCTAATGTTAGCTGCTAGCTGAAATAAAGTTGTTTTTGCACAGTAATCAGAAACTCTTTAGCTCCGTGCTAACAAAACTTAGCTTTGTGTGTTGGTAAACGTTAAAGACTGTTTTTGAACAGACAGAACAAATTAAAAGTTCTTATATGTTAATGTTGACGTTAGCTTTGGGTCTAATGAACAGGAGTGTGTGTGTGTGTGTGTATTACTGTGTGTTTTATGGCGTCGTAAACAGTTCAACAGCAGCTTCCTGTCTTTTAAACACAACCAGACCCGAGCAGTTTGTTCAGTCGAACTGAACCGGGTCAGAATATTTTATTTTATTTATTTATTTTTATTATTATTTTATTTTATTTTATTTTATTTTTATTCAGCTAGCCATCTAGCTAACATAAAGAAGAGAAACTCAAACATGACTCGTGAAGTCTAAATAAAGTTTTGTTCACCTCCTGATGTTTAAATAAAGTTTCAGGCCTCTCATGCTTTCATGTTTTTCCACCTGCAGAGGATTCTGGGAGGAGGTTTGTCCTCCCGTCGTCGATGAAAACAGGGTGAGCTCGTCTTTTCTCTCCATCAGCGCCGTCACGTGTCCGTCTGGCCCGCTCTGTGGTCGTAACTCTTTCTCTGTGTGCTGCTGGAGGAGGTTCTGGTTCAGACCCGGACCTCCTGCCTGCTCTTTAAATCCTTCACAGCTGCTCAGCATGACCCACTTTCAACATGAAAACAGAACTCCATTTCCCATGATTCCAGGTTTCGATCTGCGGTGCCGGCGGTGGAGAACCGGCCCACTATTTGGGGCGAGAGTCCGCCGAAGTTCATCACCAAACCGAGCCGAGTGTTCGCCAAGCTGGGACAGACCGGAAAGTTCAGCGCCAAGGCGACCGGACGTCCACAGCCTGGGGTCACATGGCACAAGGTGGGAGGAGCCTCACTGAGACACCAAAGGATTATGGGAACTGTAGTTTCAACATGTAGTGTCTGGATGGCATTAACCCCGCCCCTTTCTTTCAGGGGGAGGCGGAGCTTCCGTCCTGTGGGCGGCGCCGTATGTACGAGCGCTCTGGCCTGCACTTCCTGGAGATACAGGAAGTGTGTGAGGAAGACGCAGGAAGTTACACGTGTTTGGTCACCAACAGCGCCGGAAAGGCGACAGCCACCGCCACGCTTCACATCCAGGGTGAGCCAACCAATCAGGTTCAAGAGTTCATGATTACATCACTTCCCCTGAAAATCAGTTAATGTTTACCTTTGTGTTCCTGCTCAGGTGTTCCTGATGACTCATCCAGGTGAGTCACATGATCACCTGTCTCACATCAACAACAAACAAACGCTAAATAAACGTTAAACAAACACTAAATAAACGTGAAACAAACGTTATGATGACATTAAACTCTCTAGAGGTCATGATGTTGATTCTCCTCCTGCAGGACACTCCAACCAGCCAAGGACAAACAGACCAGGAGCTCAGCTCCTCCCTCAGCTCCTCCCTCAGCTCCTTCCTCAGCTCCTCACTCTGCTCCTCACAGCCTACAAGTGGAGCGGCTCAGAGAGAAGGAGCAGCAGAACTCCCTGTCTCAGCCTGGAGGACAGGCAGCCTCCTGGAGGAGCAGACCTCCTGTACAGCTCCATCTGGTGGCTGAGAGGAGAACTGCAGTTGCTCAGGTCATTATTATTATTATTATCATCTGTGACCTCCTCATCAGGTCACGGTGGGCTGGAACCAATCACATCACACCTACAGAGTCACCTGTCATGTGACTGTGGGAGGAAGCCAGAGAGAACTATTGTTATTATTATTAATGATGTCTGTCTGTCTGTCTGCAGGTCCAGTCTGACTTCAGTTCTGGTCCGGGTCACTCTGGTTCGGTCCAGCAGCTCCCGAGCAGCTCAGACAACAACAGGTACAAAAAGAAGCAGCTAATGTTACATTAGCTAATGTTACGTTAGCTTCAGTGTTCACCAGATATCTGTGTGTTTCAGGGCTGTGAGGAGGTCGGTGTCGGGGTCCAACCTGAGGTTCGAGGCGGTTCCTTTGGACCAGGAGGCCACAGAGGGAGCACAGGTGACGTTCACTTGTCAAGGTGATTCAACCGGTTGCCTGATGGACAATTAACTTTAGCATTACCACATGCTACAGCAGCTAACCGCTAACTAGCTGCTGTTAACTGAAATCTGCTGTTAGCATGCTAACAGAACCAGGCTCAGCAGCCAGACCGGACCGGGTTGGAGCACAGCCTCTGAGACAAACAGGGAATAACGTTACCCTACCGAGGTGATTTACAGACTTTATGATGGAAACATTGATAAGTAGTGAAGCGCTAACTGTGGTTAGCTCGGTCAGCCATGTAGCTAACTGAACTGACTCCGCCCGGGATGCCAGGAACCAAACCCGGCAAGAAAACCGCCTCAGTAGGCTGCTGTACTCACTGTTAGACTGGACACTGCTGGTTCAGAGGTTCTGTTGCTGTGTTCACTGTTAGACTGGACACTGCTGGTTCAGAGGTTCTGTTGCTGTATTCACTGTTAGACTGGACACTGCTGGTTCAGAGGTTCTGTTGCTGTGTTCACTGTTAGACTGGACACTGCTGGTTCAGAGGTTCTGTTGCTGTGTTCACTGTTAGACTGGACTGCTGGTTCAGAGGTTCTGTTGCTGTGTTCACTGTTAGACTGGACACTGCTGGTTCAGAGGTTCTGTTGCTGTGTTCACTGTTAGACTGGACACTGCTGGTTCAGAGGTTCTGTTGCTGTACTCACTGTTAGACTGGACACTGCTGGTTCAGAGGTTCTGTTGCTGTGTTCACTGTTAGACTGGACACTGCTGGTTCAGAGGTTCTGTTGCTGTATTCACTGTTAGACTGGACACTGCTGGTTCAGAGGTTCTGTTGCTGTACTCACTGTTAGACTGGACACTGCTGGTTCAGAGGTTCTGTTGCTGTGTTCACTGTTAGACTGGACACTGCTGGTTCAGAGGTTCTGTTGCTGTGTTCACTGTTAGACTGGACACTGCTGGTTCAGAGGTTCTGTTGCTGTACTCACTGTTAGACTGGACACTGCTGGTTCAGAGGTTCTGTTGCTGTACTCACTGTTAGACTGGACACTGCTGGTTCAGAGGTTCTGTTGCTGTGTTCACTGTTAGACTGGACACTGCTGGTTCAGAGGTTCTGTTGCTGTACTCACTGTTAGACTGGACACTGCTGGTTCAGAGGTTCTGTTGCTGTACTCACTGTTAGACTGGACACTGCTGGTTCAGAGGTTCTGTTGCTGTACTCACTGTTAGACTGGACACTGCTGGTTCAGAGGTTCTGTTGCTGTACTCACTGTTAGACTGGACACTGCTGGTTCAGAGGTTCTGTTGCTGTGTTCACTGTTAGACTGGACACTGCTGGTTCAGAGGTTCTGTTGCTGTACTCACTGTTAGACTGGACACTGCTGGTTCAGAGGTTCTGTTGCTGTGTTCACTGGTGGTGAGGGTGTAACGCATTCTTGTTATTGGCTGCTGTAAACAGGAAACACATGAAAATGATGAAGTAAACAGAACTGTACTTCCTGTTTCAGTCAGTCGTTTTTATCTCTAACAAAGTCTGTCTGTCTGTCTGTCTGTCTGTCTGTCTGTCTGTCTGTCAGTCTCGTCTGTTGCTGTTGCCGTGGTTACATGGCTGAAGGACGGGGAGGCAGTGAGGACGGGACCGGGCCTGCAGCAGGGACGGGACGGTACCCGTCTCACTCTCACCATGGAGAGAGTGAGACAGGTAGACCAGGGAACTTACAGGTGTCAGCTGACCACGGCTGACAGACAGACGGTTAACTCTGCAACATGGAGGCTGAGCGTGCACAGTAAGACCTGCCTGCCTGCCTGCCTGCCGGTTTGTCTGAATGTGATGAGTGTCTCACAGTGATGGACTGAAGAGTCCAGCAGGGGGCAGCAGAGCTCAGCTCACAACATGAGGGCAACATGAGGGGTCTGGCCCTTGAAGCGGTCACCTGTTGCAGTGATTCATGGGAGAAAAAGAAGAAACATGTTCAGTTGTCTGCAGCCTCACAGAGCAGGTCAGACAGTCTTTATAACAACAACTCACCATGAGAACAGAAACTCCATTTAACCAACAGAACCGAGCTCATTGGTGGACGCACTGAGGCCGTGATGTGACGGAGACGAACCACTTCAAATCTATTAGAAACATTAAAGAAACGTTTCAGGAATGTTTCAGGAGCGTTGTTGTTGTCTTGTTCAGGATGTTTTATTTTGTAATCCCCCCCCCGACAGATGATTGATCATGTGATCGTTTCAGTTACTGTGATACTTGAGTAAATGTAGCTGAGAGCGAGAGAGAGAGAGAGAGAGAGAGAGAGTGAGCGCTGTTGCACGACCGTTCAACAAATATGAGAGCTGAAACCATATAAAGACAAAACACGCTGCTCAACACACACACACAGAGTGCTGAAGCTGACCCAAGAAGGGCATCGCCGGGGGAATCCACCATGTGTGTGTGCTCAACTCGTCCTCACCACGATGTGGGGACTCTGCTCTCTGTGACAGATAACAGTTAAATGATGCTAATTAAAATAAATAAAAAATAAAAATAATAAAATAATGATTAAATTATAATAATAACAACTAAAAAAGTGTAAATAAATGTAGAGTGTGTCTGACATACATTATTATTGACACTGCAGTAGCACAGAGACTTCAATAAAGTTAGTCAAAGGCAGGCTTGAGGTTGCCAAGCAACCAGGGTCAGCTGCAGGTCAGAGCAATTAACTGCAGCTGTGCTCTGTCTGTGTGTGAGTGACTGCTGAGAGACACAGAAAATCTCTAAATGAACCCCCTCCAACTAGTGGACACTAATGCCAAACGGTAGGTCGTATCAAAAAGCCCAAATGACCGTGAGCATCCTCATCTTGTCGACCATGTGAATGCCGAATTTCAGTGTCTAAAGTTAAAAATGTGACCTGGGAGAGAGAGAAAGAACAGGTGCCCGTGCTCCTTTGGGAAATTTCTCCTCTCCAGTTTACATGGGAGTAGATGGGGCTGTCGGTGGGTGATCCTGGCGCATCAGTGTCTCCGCCAAAACTATAAGTCTGACAGCTTCAGCAGTGATATCGCTGCGTAGCCCACGAATTTTCCTACGTTTCTATGTAGAAATTATTTCTGTAGAGTGACATTTGTGGCCACGAGCCTTTGGAAATGTATTTTTGACAAATGTTTCTCTCCTCTCCACTCTAGCTCTGGAACATTCTACCAATACACACCCATTGTAAATTTTGGCGTGGTTTTTGGTGATTTTTGGTAAAACCGTTTGGTGAAACTCTTGGAAAAGTCACAGCACACCATTCCCGGCCAAGCCGGTCGTTTTGATACCTTTTTGTGTATGTGCAACCAAAACTGAGGGAGGAGTAGTCGACCGAAATTCCTCGAATACGTCAGAATAATCAGTATGGGGACAGTGAATAGAGGCCTTACAGGAACACTCAGATAATAAATTATTAAATGATGCTAACTAAAACAGAGCGTCACACTGTAAAAGAGCTGCGTGATGAAATCATTTTATTAGATTCAAGTTAGCACAGAGCTAAACAGGAAGTTAGCACAGAGCTTGGCAGCCTCAGTCACTTTGTTGTCACTTCATACAAACTGTTCCTGAGGACAGCTCCGTGTCCGTCAGTCTGTCTGTCGGTCTCTATCAGTCATCATCTGTTGTTAGATTGTTTCATTCAGATCTTTATTTAGTTTCCTGTCACAGTTTCTGGGAAATGAAGTTTAAACTCAGATCGTCATGATACTCATACATTTCCCTCGAGACAACACCAAACTGATGAAACAGCTGAAAGTCATCAAATGACCGACACGCTACAACAGTCGAAGCTAACGTTACTGCAGAGCACGTCACATATATTAACTGGATAGCGTTAGCTTGCTAGCTAACATAGCCATCCTGACTCTGTCCATCTTGTTGTTAATTAGTCAGCTGTTTAACGTTTGATGTTTGCTAACCTTATTGCTTATTTATAACTTTAAATGAGTTCATCAGCTAACGTGATGCTAATGTGATGCGAACGTGTTGATTTTAGCTGTAGCTAGCTCGGCAGTGCAGCGTGGGTCTGTTGGTGGCTACCTGTTCATTTGTAAGAAGCAAGCTAATTAGCATGTAGCTAAAATACAAGAACATTACAGATATGTTGTGTTAATGTTACAGTAACGTTATTCTGAATGTGAGTGTAGTTTATTAGAGTTCAGTCTCTGACTGCAGTTCACTGAGCGACCAGAGGTGGCGCAGTTTGTCTGAATCTTTAGATCTTTAGTATGAAATGATTGATGGAAGCGCTGACATCAGTCTGCTCTGTCCTCACATGGACGTCTGAGTCTCTGAGAGTCCCTGAGAGTCTCTGAGACTGTGTCGGTCTGTGGGAACCTTCTGATATTTACTGTTTGTTCACACGGGGATTTCCTGCTGCAGACTGTCCTTATAAAGACGAAGAGGACAAGGACAGACAGACGGGTCTGTGAGAGACAGACAGGGGACAGGTTAGTTCAACAGGAAGGTGGTTATTGTAGTTTGTCAACAGGTGGCGCTGCAGTTTTGAAAACACTGAGGCAGAGACTATATGTCCAGGTTTTAGACAGTCTGCGGGGACGTCACAAAGACTACGTCCAGGTTTTAGACAGTCTGTGTTTGAGCTCACAGCCAATTGGAGGACAGCTCTTCTTTTATTGAGTCTCTCTATTGGCTGCATTGTGTATTGGCAGCTTACCTGTGATTGGTTGTAAGCTGACATTTATTATCGAAGAATACACACTGTGTGTGTGTGTGTGTGTGTGTGTGTGTGTGTGTGTGTGTGTGTGAGAGACAGAGAGAGAGAGAGTCAGCCATCATTAGTCTTATCCTCACTCGTCCTTTTCCATATATGGAGTTTGGATTTCCTTTTCTCTCCTCGAACATCTGTGTGTGTGTGTGTGTGTAACATGTGTGTGCACGTGTGTGTGTGTGTCTCTGTGTGTGAGGTAAACAGGCTTTGTTCTGTGTACATATCAGACATTCCAGAGAAGAGACAGATAATTAATAAAATACAACTAACACTGAGAAGCTAAAATCCAGTTTTAAGATGCCAAGAGGAGAGATGTGTGATGTCACAGTGATGTCACAGTGATGTTCTTCTTTGCGTGTTGCAGGCAGACTGCAGAGTCACAGGTCAAAGGTCACAGAGGTCAGAGCAGCATGTGAGGCTCCTCGCTTCATCCGCCGCCTCGCTGACCTGAACGTGATGGATGGCAGCAGAGTTACCATGACGGTGGAGTTGACTGGTATGCCGCCACCGCTGCCGTGTGTGTGTGTGTGTGTGTGTGTGTGTGTGTGTGTGTGTGTGTGCGTGTGCTGTGGTATTTCCTGTCAGATCTCCAGAGAGATGGTGGAGATGAAATGAGGACAGATTTACTTTGGACGAGTCCAGCCTCTTAATTTCCTCTGAGTGTGTGTCTGTCTATGTTCAGTGTCTGTCTGCGTTCAGTGTGTGTGTGTTCAGTGTGTGTGCATTCACTATGTGTGTGTTCAGTGTGGTTCTGGTTCTGGCGACATCAATGTCTGGGTTTAAGTTCTGAGTTGATTACCAGGTCCTATAGAGGCGATCTACAGCTGAAGGCTGTGTGTGTGTGTGTGTGTGTGTGTGTGTGTGTGTGTGTGTGTGTGTGTGTGTGTGTGTTACGTAATGATTTTCCACGCAGGGTTTTCTCCATATAAGCTGTGTGTCTACCTGAAGCCTCTCTGATGTCTGAACTGGTCCTTTAAGGTCCAACAGAACCAGACTGGAGTTCTGATGCTAGGACCATCATGCTAACATCATGCTAACATAAGTGTTTAAAAAATAATGAGAGCACATTAGCACCATAAGCTGTGAGAGTTAGCTGATTTAGCTGTTAGCCAATGTAGCAGTTAGTTGAATTAGCATTTAGCTGAACTAGCCTGTCAGTGTTTCCTCAGAGCCAATCATGTGTTGGTCAGTACTGATCAGGTGTATTGATGAGGTCATCGTGGTCCTCAGGTAACCCTCCTCCTGAGGTGTTGTGGCTCCATGACGGACAGGAAGTGACGGAGTCGGAGGACTTCCACCTGCTCCAGGAGGAGAACCTCTGCACTCTGCTGATCCAGGAGGTTTTCCCCGAGGACACCGGGACCTACAGCTGCCGGGCCTGGAACCAGTCCGGACAGGACCAGACCCAGTGCCAGCTCACTGTGGAGGGTAACCACACAGCTATGTAAACAGGAAGTTAGCTTGAGGCTAAGTTTTTGAGGCTAAGTAAGCCTGAGAGTAAGTTAGCTTTGGGCTAAATAAGCCCAGGTGTGTCAGGCCCAGGTGACCTCACAGGTGTTCTGTAGCTCCGGTCATGTTTGTGGTGTCGTGGCAGAGCCTCAGGACGGCGTCCAGCCATGGTTCATCACCAAACCCAAACCGGTGAGTGCCGTCGTGGGTCAACATGTGCTCCTGTCCTGCGCCATCGCCGGTGACCCATTCCCCCAGTACACCTGGACCAGAGCCGACCTGAGCCGACCTCTGACCTCCGGAGGAGACTACGAGCTGCTGCAGAAGGAGGACGTGACCTCGCTGCTGATCAGGAGAGTCAAGAAGCATCACGCTGGAGACTACCTGATCACCCTCAGGTGAGATTCAACACCATTAGCACAATCCTCCGTGATAGTCTGCAGATGAAGACAGGATTACAACAGGAAACACAGCCCCACCCGCACCCATCATCCATCCATCCATCCATCTACCATGTTCACCAACTGTTCACTGAATGTATGGTGAATGTAATTATTGTTATGTACGAGGAGGCTCACAGGTTCAAACCCCGTCCTGATGGAGTGTCTGTAAATTATCAGCGTTTCTGAAGGAGGCCATGAAGGGGCAGTGTTTCTGTTTATACTGCAGGTTCATTCATAGACAGGAAGTATCATCTGAGACCGTAAAGATTTATTTATTTAGATTCAGATGATTTTATCCAAAGTGACGTACAAATGAGATGACAAGTGTACGAGGGAAGGGCACTAGAGTGTTAGGGAACATAACAAGGAGATGAGGAAGGTAATGAGAAGGGTACAAGGTCGGTTACTAGGAGTGTAAACTAAAGCTATGTAATTATAGACGTATAGCACAATTAATTTGATTAACTGTGTTAAAGTCAGGCTACTGCAGAGAATACTAGGTAGGGTACCAGTACACTGGAAAGAACAGTATTTGGTATTTGGATACTGATGAGGGCATGTGTATGAATTTGACTGTATTTCATGGTTTATTTTTACAATAGGTACGGTTCGATAAAATAAGGTACAGTGGTACTCCAGGTACTGTACGAAGACTCTTGGAAGGGTCGTACAAAATCACAATTTAACGGAAGTGTGTGGGAATTAACTATTTTATATAAAAAAAACAATGAGTAGGGCTTCAGGCTAAATGGCTAAAAGGACACTCTTTCTTACACTGTTTTAGTACAGCAGGACAGGTCAGGGGTCTGATACCAGAGGGTCAGGACAGGTAGTAGAAGCTCAGAACAGGTACCAGAAGGCCAGGACCGGTATCTGAAATTCAGGACAGGTGCCAGAAGGTCATGAGAGGTACTAGAAGGTCAGGACATGTGCCAGAAGGTCAGGACAGGAGCCAGAAGGTCAGGACAAGAACTAGAAGTCCAGAGCAGGTAACAGAAGGTCAGCTGTCAGGTCCTAGAAGGTTAGGGGTCAAGTTGTTCCTGGGTGAAAGAGCTCAAACAATAAAAATAAACCACTTCCTGTGGTCGGGCTGGTTGGAGTACCAGAGGGTTATCAAATGTAGTAGTACCCTCAGGGTACTGTGGACAGCAGTGACAGCAGAGTATAGGGAGGTTCATGGGTAGATCACTCCAGTAATTATAAGCAATATCTAGTATGATGAGGGTCATGAAAGATCTTCTGTTGAAGTGCTGCTGAGCAAAGTACTGAAGATCTGTCTGTCTGTCAGGAACAATGTTGGGGAGTGCAACGCTGTGGCCTGTCTATCTGTCACCGATGTAGAGAAAGACAGGATGAGAGGACGAGGACAGACAGGAGAGCACATCAGGTCAGACGTCATATCTTGCTTTGTTTATGCTAATGTTACTTTACTTATAGTAATGTTACTTTATTTATACTAATGTTACTTTGTTTATACTAATGTTACTTTACTTATAGTAATGTTACTTTGTTTATACTAATGTTACTTTACTTACAGTAATGTTACTTTATTTATACTAATGTTACTTTATTTATACTAATGTTACTTTGTTTATACTAATGTTACTTTACTTATAGTAATGTTACTTTGTTTATACTAATGTTACTTTACTTATAGTAATGTTACTTTGTTTATACTAATGTTACTTTACTTATAGTAATGTTACTTTGTTTATACTAATGTTACTTTACTTACAGTAATGTTACTTTATTTATACTAATGTTACTTTATTTATACTAATGTTACTTTCTTTATACTAATGTTACTTTACTTACAGTAATGTTACTTTCTTTATACTAATGTTACTTTACTTACAGTAATGTTACTTTATTTATACTAATGTTACTTTGTTTATACTAATGTTACTTTTAACATAATTTCTTCCTGAAGCTAATGTTGGTTTTTAAGTTGCTAACATCAGCTGTATGAAACAAACATTAAAGTTTAATCCCGCCCACTGTGATTTGATTGGTTTAATTGTCGAGGTTAAATGTTGGAGGTGCCTCGAGCTTTGTTTTCTCACAGCTATCATCCAATCACAGGTGATGCTGAGCCTCGCCCACATTCAACAATTAAACCAATCAAACTGCAGTAGGCGGGGATCAAATGTTTGTTGGTTTACTGTAAAATATCGACATGAGTCCTTTGTAAGAATGATCATAAACAGATGAAACAGCGTCAATATTCAACGCAAAAAGTCAAACAGGCTCCATCCATCATCCATCATCCATCCATTTATCCTCTATGCATCCATCCATCCATCCTCTATGCATCCATCCATCATCCATCCATCCATCCTCTATGCATCCATCCATCATCCAAAGCTTCTCTAATCCGTCCATATCAACTCGACCAATCAGAGACAGTTATTTCCTTTCTCTTCCAGCTGGACACACTGTTTTCGCTGAGTGTGTGTGTGTGTGTGTTACAATGTGTGTGAGTGTGTTACAATGTGTGTGTGTTGGATGAAGATGGTGGATGTGACAAAGTTTGAACTTTTTAGACTGATATCAAAAAAGACCAAAATGACTGGAGGAGGACTCAAGGAGGACTGTAGGAGGTCTGGAGGAGGTCTGGAGGACTGAAGGAGGACTGGAGGAGGATTGCAGGAGGACCGGAGTTGGTCCTTAGAGTCTGTTTACCTCTGTATGCGTTCAGGCCTTCTGGGTGTATGTCCATATATGGGCAGTCGAGTCATTTGTGATGTAATGTGGACATTCAGAGTCGAGGTCCTCCCCCCGCTCCTCCTCCTCCTCCTCCCCCCCTGTAGGGGGCGTGGAGGGCTTTAACCAGCTTTGTTTGTTCTCTCTCTCTCTTCACTCCCATCTGTCTCTGTGCTCACTCGTCCAGCCCTGCAGGAGGAAGAGGAGCAGCTGGTGGGACAGCAGCGCTGAGAGGAGGCGCCAGAGGAGGAGGCGTGGAGCAGAGAAGCAGCAGCAGTGTTACTGTCAGTCGGCAGTGGCAGGAGGCCAACCAGCAGCAGAAGCAGCGACTCCTGCACCTGCACGAGGAGGAGGAGGAGAAGAAGAAGGAGGACACCTCCACTGTCACCACCACCGCAACTGCCACTGCTGGTTCTCAGGGCCTCCTCAGACGCTGCGTGGACACCAGGGAGCGCGGCGAAGAGGAGCTGCGACAGAGGGAGGCGCAGCAGCTCGACTTCCGCTCCCTTCTGGGACGCCGAGCACCAATTGCCAAAAACAACCAGGAAGAGGAGCCAGAGGAGGCCGGCCTCGCCGCCACCACCACCACCGTAGAGCACCGCCACCAGATGGATTTTAAGGCCAACCTGAAGGGCATCAAAACCAAGCCGGAGGAGAACCGCAAGGTGAACTCCCCGCAGCAGGTCGACTTCCGAGCCGTGTTGGGGAAGAAGAACGCCGGCCCCATCAAACCCGCCGAGACGCCCACCAAGAACGCCAGCGGTATCAAACCCGCCGAGACACCCACCAAGAACGCCAGCGGTATCAAACCCGCCGAGACGCCCACCAAGAACGCCAGTAGTATCAAACCCGCCGAGACGCCTACCAAGAACAGCGCCGACTTCCGCTCCGTCCTCGCCAACAAGAACAAGTCGGCGAGCCCCGAGAAGAACGGGGAGAACAAGAAGCCAGCAGTGAACAACTGCGTGGATGGAGCGATCAACGAGAAGATGAGCGGCGGCGGAGGAGGCGGAGGGAAGGTGCCGGAGTTTGTGGAGAAGCTAAGTGATGTGACGGTGCTGGACGGGCAGCGGCTCCGGCTGCAGTGCCGCCTCGATGCCTCCAACGGCGTCACCGTCACCTGGACGCTGGACGGGAAGACCATCAAGGCGTCCAAGTTCATCATACTCGCCAATGAAGGTCAGAGGTCACACACTGAGCGTCAGTCTGTAAACACTGAATAAAGTTTAGACAGTTTGAAGTTTGTCAAGCGTTCAGGCGTTCATCTGTTGACGAGGATTCAGACTCTATTAATAGAAACCAGATCTGAAACAATAGAAAGAGACAGGATGTGTGTGTGACGGCTGCTGGATTCATATGGGAACAGATCACTTTACATGGGACACACACACACACACACACACACACACACACACACACACACACGGTTTGTCTAATGGTAAATGTGAGGACTCACTGTGCTTCCTTCATTGTGGTGACTTCTTGATTTAAAGGGATGGTTCATTTGTTTGATTTTAATCTATAATTAATCATTTGGTTTATAAATTAACGCCTTTATTCACGATCAGTTTACAAGCATAATAATGGTTCATAACACTCTATAAAAATACGTTATAATTTATTTTATAACATGTTTTATTTGAACATTCATGTTATAATGTCTCATTTGAAGACATATTTTATCTCAGCTGTTTTTCAGCCTCCATTTGTTAATGAATATATTATTACATATAAGTATTAACAAATAAAAGATCTGTTTACAGCCACACAGAGTGTTATTAACCCTTTATTATTATTAACGATTATAATGATCATTTCATAAAAGACGTCTGAAGATATTTTTGGACCAAATGATTGATTAATTAAAATTAAATGGTATTTATGGGGGAGTTAAAGTGACGTGTTGATGAGTTCAGGTCTTATTTTTAAATTAATTTTCTTCTGACTGACTGAATAATGTAGTAAATGTAATAATAATGTAATGCAGATCAGTTTCCTGGTTCAGAAACAACTCTATGATGTCGTCTGTGGTGATGTCACAGTGATGTCATCTGACTACACAAACCTATAAACTGAAGGTGTGGCACTGACCTGGCTGTATGACACTCTGCATTATGGGAAGTGTAGTCCAGACGAGTTCATAACAGTCAGTCATCAATCATCAATAATGAGAAGAGAGCAGCAATAATCAGTAAATATTTCAAAACTTCTAACTTTCATGAACGTCTGACGTTAGCTTTTCATGTTAGCCTGTTGTAGAAGCTAACATCGACTGTATTATAATAAAAGGAGTTTGTGTCATTAACCATCATTGATATAAAGGGGGTGGACAGAATAATAGAAACAGCTGTGATGGCTCTTCTTCCTGTTTATTTAACGTCTTTATCGCAGTAAGGTGATAAACATGAAACACGTCAATCATTCATAAAACTAAAGAATTAACAAATAGAAAAGAGCCAAAATGTCCTCACAAAGATGGAAACACTGTGATGTCGTGTTGTCTAACATGGTAAAGACCAGCTGCTAAATCTGTACATACGTGTGTGTGTGTGTGTGTGTGAACAAATGAGGATTCCCTGAGTGTGTGTGGTTTAGCGTGTTTCTGTGTGTGTGTGTGTGTGTGTGTGTATGTGAGAGTAATCCCCTCCTGTTATTTCAGTCTGCAGGACAGCCCCTGATCCAACACTGTGTGTGTTTGTTTATCATGCATAGTGAGGACTCAGATTTTAAAGGTCAGAGGTCACTGAGATGTCCTCAGACAGCTGACGATGTTATTGATTATAAATATAATTACAGAGCTGTGAAGTGCTTCAAATGTTCTATAAACGTTATTTTAATGTTTCTATGTCCGAACAGAGATGAATTTACACAGTTTATGATGGAAAGTTAGCTTTAGCATAACCACTTGCTAAAGTAGCTAACTGCTAATTAGCTGCTGCTAACTGAAATCTGCTGTTAGCATGCTAACAGAACTGGGCTCAGCAGGCGGACCGGACTGGAGCACAGTCTCTGAGACCAACAGGGAATAACGTTACACTGCCGAGGAGATTTACAGACTTTATGATGGAAACATTGATAAGTAATGAAGCGCTAACTGTGGTTAGCTCAGTCAGCTGTGTAGCTAACTGAACTGACTCAGCCCGGGATGCCAGGAGCCAAACCCGGCAAGAAAACCACCTCGGTAGGCTGCTGTACTCACTGTTAGACTGGACACTGCTGGTTCAGAGGTTCTGTTGCTGTGTTCACTGTTAGACTGGACACTGCTGGTTCAGAGGTTCTGTTCGGTCCGGCCGTGTTCACTGGAAGGTAGACACTGATGCTAGCTCATAGCGCTAGCTGCTATGTGTAGCAGTGAGGGTGTAACATGAATACTTTGACTGTAAGTACTTGAAGTACACAGTGCTGACCTCTGTTGTATGTTGTGTTGCTTGTTGCAGGCGGCCTGTGCTCTCTGACCATTGACAAAGCTCTACCAGAAGATGAAGGCTTGTATAAATGCAGAGCCGAGAACTCGGCGGGCAAAACTGAATGTTCCTGTACAGTTCTCGTCGACGGTAAGAACTTTATATCTTTAAATTTAAATAAAGAGTTATATAACTACACTTTGTGTGTATTACTGCACACGCTAACCAGAGAGCTAAAAGAAAGCTGTGTCAAGTTAGAGCTAGATCGTGAGACAGCCACAGCTAACGTTAGCTAAAGCTAAAGCTATGTTGAGACTCCATTTTGAATGTCGCCAAAAAGAGCGGGAAAATGTAACATGGCCACTTATGGATGAAATGTTTGTAGCTGAGATGAAAATCTGTCCATAAAATGATTTTCAGACTGCTCTCAGAGGCTCAGATGTGACTGTACAGAAACGGTTTGAACATCAGCTTGTAGTAAGCTTCGTGCTGCTCGCTCACGTGTTACTGCTGACGCTGATAGACTGTTAGTTCATCCTCTGTTAGCTCTGATGTGTCAGCATCACACACCAACTGCCTCAGTCACTCCCATGTTGATGTGTGGAGGACAGCAGACGGAGCAGTTTTTGAGCTTCTCTACAGTCACATGTTTGAACTTTGTCCACATACATGATACATGTAGACGTTGAGGAAGAGCTCAGGATGCTCATCATCCAGTCTGTACATTGATACCACCGACGCTTTACTGACAGCTGTCTGTAGTTCCAGGGTTACTTTCAAGGCTTCATCTGTCTCTCTGACAGTTAGCTCCATTACAGTCCACCAATCGGAGCACAGCAACACACAGCAGCTGTTTCTGTTTATAGCAGTTAACTGCAGCTGGTTGCCAGGCAGAATTTCACAAGCCTGACTGTGATTGGCTGAACTGAATTCAGTATTTGGTCTGTTTTGAATGGCAGCCATTTTGTTCTTCTTTCAGATTATTTTCATCATGTAAATCATGAAATGTCATCTAAATTCTGTTTGTCCTCAAGTTTTAATTGATACATATTTGTATCTGTGGTTTGTCCTGATGGCTTCAGTCCAAACATTTTTGGACTTCCTGTAGTTAAAGTCAGACAAACACAGAGTTCCTCTTTAAACACAGTGAAGTGTTGAACAGCTGGAACTCGTCGTGGTTTCATTTAAACGCACGTTGTCCCTCCTGAAAGCTGCAGATTTTAGATTGAACAGGACAAACAGAAATCAGCCTCCACCCTCCTCATTTCCTGTTCCTGTAATTAGAATAAATTGACACAAACAAAAGCTGCATTTATCAAACATTCCTGGAAACATTCAGCACAGACCAACAGAGACCTGTTGGTCTCTGTTGGTCTCTGATGGATCATCTAGTCTCTGAGAATAGACTGTTAGCCTGTTAGAGAAGCTAACACTGACGTTAGCCTGTTAGTCACCGGTGTTAAAGCTATGTTGTGAGACTCACCTAATATCAGCTAAAGCTAAAGCTGTGTTTAGATGTAATAATTTCAAATATGAAACAGTATTACAGTATTAAACAGTATTACAGTATTACAGTATTACAGTATTAAACAGTATTACAGTATTACAGTATTAAACAGTATTACAGTATTAAACAGTATTACAGTATTAAACAGTATTACAGTATTACAGTATTAAACAGTATTAAACAGTATTACAGTATTAAACAGTATTACAGTATTAAACAGTATTACAGTATTAAACAGTATTACAGTATTACAGTATTAAACAGTATTACAGTATTAAACAGTATTACAGTATTACAGTATTAAACAGTATTAAACAGTATTACAGTATTACAGTATTAAACAGTATGAAACAGTATTACAGTATTAAACAGTATTACAGTATTAAACAGTATTACAGTATTAAACAGTATTAAACAGTATTACAGTATTACAGTATTAAACAGTATTACAGTATTAAACAGTATTAAACAGTATTACAGTATTAAACAGTATTACAGTATTAAACAGTATTACAGTATTACAGTATTAAACAGTATTACAGTATTAAACAGTATTACAGTATTACAGTATTAAACAGTATGAAACAGTATTACAGTATTACAGTATTAAACAGTATGAAACAGTATTACAGTATTAAACAGTATTACAGTATTAAACAGTATTACAGTATTAAACAGTATTAAACAGTATTACAGTATTACAGTATTAAACAGTATTACAGTATTAAACAGTATTACAGTATTACAGTATTAAACAGTATTAAACAGTATTAAGTACAGTATTACAGTATTACAGTATTAAACAGTATTAAACAGTATTACAGTATTAAACAGTATTACAGTATTAAACAGTATTACAGTATTACAGTATTACAGTATTAAACAGTATTACAGTATTACAGTATTAAACAGTATTACAGTATTACAGTATTAAACAGTATTACAGTATTAAACAGTATTACAGTATTACAGTATTAAACAGTATTACAGTATTAAACAGTATTACAGTATTACAGTATTACAGTATTACAGTATTAAACAGTATTACAGTATTAAACAGTATTACAGTATTACAGTATTAAACAGTATTACAGTATTACAGTATTAAACAGTATTACAGTATTACAGTATTAAACAGTATTACAGTATTACAGTATTAAACAGTATTACAGTATTACAGTATTAAACAGTATTACAGTATTAAACAGTATTACAGTATTAAACAGTATTAAACAGTATTACAGTATTAAACAGTATTACAGTATTACAGTATTACAGTATTAAACAGTATTAAACAGTATTACAGTATTAAACAGTATTACAGTATTACAGTATTAAACAGTATTAAACAGTATTACAGTATTACAGTATTACAGTATTAAACAGTATTACAGTATTAAACAGTATTAAACAGTATTACAGTATTACAGTATTACAGTATTAAACAGTATTACAGTATTACAGTATTAAACAGTATTACAGTATTAAACAGTATTACAGTATTACAGTATTAAACAGTATTACAGTATTAAACAGTATTAAACAGTATTACAGTATTAAACAGTATTACAGTATTAAACAGTATTACAGTATTACAGTATTAAACAGTATTACAGTATTACAGTATTAAACAGTATTACAGTATTAAACAGTATTACAGTATTACAGTATTAAACAGTATTACAGTATTACAGTATTAAACAGTATTAAACAGTATTACAGTATTACAGTATTAAACAGTATTACAGTATTACAGTATTAAACAGTATTACAGTATTAAACAGTATTACAGTATTACAGTATTAAACAGTATTACAGTATTACAGTATTAAACAGTATTACAGTATTAAACAGTATTACAGTATTACAGTATTAAACAGTATTAAACAGTATTACAGTATTAAACAGTATTAAACAGTATTAAACAGTATTACAGTATTAATTACAGTATTAAACAGTATTAAACAGTATTACAGTATTACAGTATTAAACAGTATTACAGTATTACAGTATTACAGTATTAAACAGTATTAAACAGTATTACAGTATTACAGTATTAAACAGTATTAAACAGTATTACAGTATTACAGTATTAAACAGTATTACAGTATTAAACAGTATTACAGTATTAAACAGTATTACAGTATTACAGTATTAAACAGTATTACAGTATTAAACAGTATTACAGTATTAAACAGTATTACAGTATTACAGTATTAAACAGTATTAAACAGTATTACAGTATTACAGTATTACAGTATTAAACAGTATTACAGTATTAAACAGTATTACAGTATTAAACAGTATTACAGTATTACAGTATTAAACAGTATTACAGTATTAAACAGTATTACAGTATTAAACAGTATTAAACAGTATTACAGTATTAAACAGTATTACATTATTAAACAGAGGATGAATTCTGATGATTCATGTCATTTGTGATTTGAATCAAACTTTATTTACACTTTGTTATTATTTATTTTATTAAACACACTGATCAACGAAGAGACACGTTAACGAGGTTTGATCATTAAACTGTCTGTCTGTCTGTCTGTCTGTCTGTCTCTCTCTCTCTCTCTCTCTCTCTCTGTCTCTCTCTCAGACCCGTCTGTAGACTCTCCGGCTGACAGGAAGAAGAAGTCGACTCCGACCTCTGAGAGTGAGTTTAGTTTCCAAAATATGCAGCAGACGTTCATTTTGTCCCAATATGGAGCTGAGGAGGACCACTGCGCACACACACACTGTTGCAGACACACATTGCTGCGCACACACACACACTGCTACACACACACACACACACTGCTGCACACACACACACACTCCTGCTTTCTCTTCTCTCCATGTTAAGACCACGTTTCCCATCAGCCCCTCGGTTCCTAACCCCCCTTGTTTCCTCCAGATGTTCTGATGATGATCTTTACTCGATGTCATGGTGATCTGATGTGACGGTCATGTTTGATGTGGGGGCGTGTCCTCGTCAGGTTGATCTAGGTGCAAACGCCTGCAGACGAGACTCAGGGCTGAAACATTTTCTAGCTGTGTTTGTATGTGCGGTGTGTTCATGTGTGCTGGTGTGTGTGTGTGTTGTTTCTAACATGCTCTCTGGTTGTTTGTTTTCAGCTCTCAGTGGAAAATCTGCTCTTATCTTTATGATCCAATCCTAATCCTTCCTCTGTGTGTGTGTGTGTGTGTGTGTGTGTGTGTGTGTGTGTGTGTGTGCGCATACCTCAGTGTTGGATTCATGGCTGTGTGTTCTGGTGTTACGGGCAGACTCATGGCCTGGTTTTGATCATGCCGTCAGTGAATGAAGATTAAAGCAGACATTTAAAGTCGTCCTGTGGTCCTTGTGGTGGTCTTGGAATCGTCTTGTGGACTTTGTGGTTGTCTTGGAGTCGTCTTGTGGTCTTTGTGGTGGTCTTAGAGTCGTCTTGTGGTCTTTGTGATGGTTTTGTGGTCTTTGTGGTGGTCTTGGAGTCGTCTTTGTGGTTGATTGGAGTCGTGTTGTGGTCTTTGTGGTTGTCTTGGAGTAGTCTTGTGGTCTTTGTGGTGGTCTTGGAGTCGTGTTGTGGTCTTTGTGGTAGTCTTGGAGTCGTCATGTGGTCTTTGTGGTTGTCTTGGAGTCATCTTTGTGGTGGTCTTGGAGTCATCATGTGGTCTTTGTGGTGGTCTTAGAGTTGTCTTGTGGTCTTTGTGATGGTTTTGTGGTCTTTGTGGTTGTCTTGGAGTTGTGTTGTGGTCTTTGTGGTTGTCTTGGAGTCATCTTGTGGTCTTTGGGGTGGTGGTCTTGGTGGTGGTCTTGGAGTTGTCATGTTGTCTTTGTGGTGGTCTTGCAGTGGTCTTGTGGTGTTTGTGGTGGTCTTGGAGTCATCTTGTGGTCTTTGTGGTTGTGGTCTTGCAGTCATCTTGTGGTCTTTGTGGTGGTCTTGGAGTTATGTTGTGGTCTTTGTGGTTGTCTTGCAGTCATCTTGTGGTCTTTGTGGTGGTCTTGGAGTTGTGTTGTGGTCTTTGTGGTGGGCTTGGAGTCGTCTTGTGGTCTTTGTGGTGGTCTTGGAGTTGTGTTGTGGTCTTTGTGGTTGATTGGAGTCGTGTTGTGGTCTTTGTGGTTGATTGGAGTCGTCTTGTGATCTTTGTGGTCTTGGAGTTGTCTTGTGGTCTTTGTGGTGGTCTTAGAGTTGTGTTGTGGTTTTTGTGCTGGTCTTGGAGTCATTTTGTGGTCTTTGTGGTTGTGGTCTTTGTGGTGGTCATGGAGTCGTGTTGTGGTCTTTGTGGTGGTCTTGGAGTCGTGTTGTGGTCTTTCTGGTGGTCTTGGAGTCGTCTTCTGGTCTTTGTGGTTAATTGGAGTCGTCTTGTGGTCTTTGTGCTGGTCTTAGAGTCGTGTTGTGGTCTTTGTGGTGGTCTTGAAATCGTGTTGTGGTCTTTGTGATTGTTTGGAGTTGTGTTGTGGTCTTTGTGGTTGATTGGATTCGTCTTGTGGTCTTTGTGGTCTTGGAGTCGGGTTGTGGTCTTTGTGGTGGTCTTGGAGTCGTCCTGTGGTTTTTGTGGTGGTCTTGGAGTCGTCTTGTGGTATTTGAGGTTGTCTTGGAGTCATGTTGTGGTCTTTGTGGTGGTTTTGGAGTCGACTTGTGGTCTTTGTGGTTGTTTTGGAGTCGTGTTGTGGTTTTTTGCGGTGGTCTTGGAGTCGGGTTGTGGTCTTTGTGGTGGTCTTGGAGTCATCTTGTGGTCTTTGTGGTGGTCTTGGAGTCATCTTGTGGTCTTTGTCGTGGGCTTAGAGTCGCGTTGTGGTCTTTGTGGTGATCTTGGAGTTGTCTTGTGGTCTTTGTGGTGGTCTTGGAGTCACGTTGTGGTCTTTGTGGTTGACTGGAGTCGTATTGTGGTCTTTGTGGTGGTTTTGTTGTGGTCTAGGAAGAGGTGGAGGAGGAGGTGCAATAGGAAGAGAAGGAGGTGGAGTAGGATGAGCAGGAGGGAGGTGGAATAGGAAGAGGAGGAGATGGAGTAGGAAGAGGAGGAGGTGGAGGTGGAATAGGAAGAGGAGGAGGTGGAATAGGAAGAGGAGGAGGTGGAGTAGGAAGAGGAGGAGGTGGTGGTGTAGGAAGAGGTGGAGTAGGAATAGGAGGAAATGGAGTAGCAAGAGGAGGAGGTGGAGGTGGAATAGGAAGAGGAGGAGGTGGAGTAGGAAGAGGAGGAGGTGGAGTAGGAAGAGGAGGAGGAGGTGATGGTGTAGGAAGAAGTAGAGTAGGAATAGGAAGAGGAGGAGGAGGAGGTGGAGTAGGAAGAGGAGGTGGAGGTGGAGGAGGTGGAGTAGAAAGAGGTAGAGGTGGAGTAGGAAGAGGAGGAGGTGGAGGTGGAGTAGGAACAGGAGGAGGAGGAGGTGGAATAGGAAGAGGAGGAGGTGGAATAGGAAGAGGAAGAGGTGGAGTAGGAAGAGGAGGAGGTGGAGTAGGAAGAGGAGGAGGTGGTGGTGTAGGAAGAGGTGGAGTAGGAATAGGAGGAAATGGAGTAGCAAGAGGAGGAGGTGGAGGTGGAATAGGAAGAGGAGGAGGTGGAGTAGGAAGAGGAGGAGGTGGAGTAGGAAGAGGAGGAGGAGGTGATGGTGTAGGAAGAAGTAGAGTAGGAATAGGAAGAGGAGGAGGTGGAGGTGGAGTAGGAACAGGAGGAGGAGGAGGTGGAATAGGAAGAGGAGGAGGAGGAGGTGGTGTTGTTGTAGGAGTGTTCAGAGCTCTTCATGTCTCCCTCACTTCCATTTAAGGTCTGGTTTCCCGCTCTGTCTTCGTCTCCCTCTCTATCTCCCTGTTTCCTTGTCTCCTTTTCTCCTTGTCTCCTGGTCCTCTCAGACTGTTCTGCAGCTCGTGTTTGTTACAAACTCAGACTGACCCACTGGACTGATGGAGGAGCTGCAGGTTCTGGTTCTGTTTTATAAACATGTTGTGATCAATGGGTTTCATATTAGACAATGCTAACAATGCTAACAGTGCTAACATGCAGATACCTTCTTAGTTTAGCATGTTAGCACTGTTAGCACGGCTAGCACTTGATCTGAGGCTGACTCAGAAGCTGTTCTCCTCATTGTGTGTGTGTGTGTGTGATCATTGATCAGATGATCAGACGTATTTAACCATGTTACACTGTCTAAATGTTGATGTTCAGTGATTTTCACATTGATAAACATGACTCAGCAGGAGGAGGTTAAAGCTGAGGGTCGTGACCTCGTCACAGGTCTGATATTAATGAGGTTCAGGTGTAAGAACAGCTGGTTTGTCTCAAACAGCTGATTAAATAAAAACATTCATCATCATTAACGAGTTTAATGAGTCATCAAGAAAAATAAAGAAATAAACGGACAGAGCAGAGAGCCAATCAGAGCGCAGCTATCAGTTGTGTCGTCTGCTCGTAGCAACAACAGGACGTCTCTGTCACTGTGTAGTCGCTAGGCACCCAGCAGAAAACAGGAAGTGACTGAAACGCGGTTTAGTTTTGACTCCAGAGCTACGCTAACTGTTTCCACCTGTTTACAGTCTTTATGCTAAGCTACGCTAAGTGTTTCCACCTCTCTTATAGTCTTCATGCTAAGCTAACTAGCTGTAGGAGTTTATCACACAGACACGAGACAAACCACCTCAGACTGACCTCTGCAGTAAGTTAGCAGCTAGCATTTTCCTGGTCTGCTAACATGTTAGTGGCTAACTCTGCCTGTTAGAGAAGCTAACAGCGTCAGCTTGTTAGAGAAGCTAACATCAGGTTGTGTGTTGCTGTCAGTGAAGTCGAGTAAATGTACTCAGTTACTTTAGAACAGCTGATCATTGTGTTTCTTCTTCTTCTGCTGTCAGAATAAACAAAAACCTCCAGGAACTATTTCCTGCATCCAGAGGAACTATTTTTAGAATGACCATATATGGTCATCAGAGACACTCACATTCTTCTTCTCCTGCTGCTGCTCGAGCCGTCGGCAGACTTCCTGTGAAGACCAACGACAGAACACACAAAGGACTTTAATAAATGTGACAACTGTTTATCATCTGAACCAGTTTGAACAAGAAAATCACAGATTACAGCATCACCAACAGCAGACACAGCAGCAGCTAATGTTACTGACTAGTCCAACAGCAGTCAGCCCAGCTCGGCGTCTGTCTTTCAGCCTTTTATTTCACCAAGCTCTCACCAACCACTAAAAGTCAGTCCCAGATTTACTCTTGTCCGGCGGCTTCTTGCTCGCTCACTCTCTCCTTTTCTCTTCTTAGCTTCCTCCGTCAGCGTCCTCTTCACTCTCTTCTCCTCTGCCATTGTAAACCTCTTCTTCTTCTTCTTCTTCTTCTTCTCCTTCTTCTTCTTCCCGGTGGTCTAAAACGTCTGTGGTACAAACACTAACACTCCCCTGGTGCTCTGAGCTAACATGAGCTAACAGCAGCTAACATGAGCTAACAGCAGCTAACATGAGCTAACAGCAGCTACACCATAGAAGCTGCTGACTGCTGGGCCTGAAAACCTCTTCTTCTTCTTCTTCTTCTTCTTCTTCTTCTTCTTCTTCTGTGGTACAAACACTAACACTCCCCTCTGCTCTGAGCTCACAGTACGGCTAACAAACTGAGCTAACATTAGCTAACAGCAGCTGCAGTCAAACGATGTGTTCAGATTAAACAGAACGTCCAACATGGCCCGGTTACCATGGTAACAGCTGTGTTTGTGTTTCAGGTGAAGCCAGAATAAAGAAACCGACCACCAAGACTCCTACCAAACAAGGTGACACACTTGTACACCTGTTCATACACACCTGAGATCCATCGACACATCCAAGACTGATTATTGATCATCTGTGTGTGTGTGTGTGTGTGTGTGTGTGTGTGTGTGCGCAGCTCTGCCTCCTCAGATCATTCAGTTCCCCGAGGACATGAAGATCCTCGCTGGAGAGAAAGTCGAGATCCTCTGCAAGTTCTCCGGAGCTCCGCCCATCACCTGTACCTGGCTGAAGTTCAGGAAACCAGTGAGACACTCACACACACACACACACAGAGCTGTAACAGACACACACACACACACACACACACACACACACACACAGAGCTGTAACAGACACACACACACACACACACACACTCACAGCTGTAACAGACACACACATACACACACACACACAGCTGTAACAGACACACACACACACACACACACAGCTGTAACAGACACACACATACACACACACACACACACACACACCTGTCACGTAGCTTTAATATTTCAGTGTGTTTTCCCCGCTCACATGACTGACTGAGCGTTGAGTCTGCGTTTGTGGTTCCCGCCCCGCGCTGTGTTCAGATCCAGGAGGGCTCAGCTGACTCGTCCATCCAGAGCACGGACAGCAGCAGTAAACTGACCATCAGCAGCGGTCAGCAGGAACACTGCGGCTGTTACACCATCGAGCTGAGGAACAGCTTCGGCCTCCGACAGGCCGCCCTCAACCTCACCATCGTCGGTAAGAAACATCCGGAACACCTGAACCACCCAAACACACCTCCACGTCTGTTCTTAACAGCTGATCATCATGTGACGTCCTCAGATAAACCCGACCCCCCCGCAAAGGTTCCTGCAGCCTCCGACATCCGGCGGTCCAGCCTGACTCTGTCATGGTACGGTCCGACCTACGATGGAGGCAGCGCCGTGCAGTCCTACAACCTGGAGATCTGGGACTCTGTGGACCAGCTGTGGACACACCTGGTGTCCTGCAACAGCACCTCCTACAACGTACAGGTGAGCCGACACCTGTCGTACAGGTGAGTCATGAAGTAAACCATCTTGTGTGTCCGAACTGAGAACAGAACCTCTGTCTGTCTCCAGAACCTTCTTCCAGAGCGTCAGTATAAGTTTCGTGTCCGGGCCCAGAACATCTATGGGGTCGGAGAACCGAGCGTAGAATCTGAACCGGTCACTGTCGGACTGGTCGATGATGGTGAGTACATGAATACTAACAACACATGAACATGTCAACATCCAGAACTGAACCAGAACTGAACCAGGATTACTTAAGTAAACGTCATTGAATCAGGGTATCCGCGGGTCTTAAAAGTCTTAAAACGTCTAAAATCTAATCATTTGAATTTAAGGCCTTAAAATCTCTCAAAGTGTCTTAAAATGTATTAACGTTGCTTTTATTTAAAACAAATGCATTTTTGAGGACGCTATAACATAACTACAAACAGAACTGAAGTACCTGAGCGGCCCGTCCAGAACTTATCGAGCACAGCGAGTGTGCTGTGCGCCGCGCGGTGCGTTACAGTGGAGCACAGCAGCAGACAAAACTTAACAGCACGGATTAAAGTTCTCCGTCGCTACGACGGATTTCTGTCATTCACAGAGGCGACCTATGAGATCAGTGTAGACCTGAGGAGAACAGAGTGTTGCTGTTGGCTGATTTTTATTGGCAGATTGTCACTCTGCAGCCAATGGTATCGTTTACAGCGTGTGCTCCTGACCAATGACAGTGCAGTGACCCGCACGGGGCGGGATCTAAACACGGAGCAGGGCTAAAGTTTAGCTGCTTAGCTAGCATGGACTCGTCATGACTGCATCACAGAGCCGTGATGTCACAGAGCCGTGATGTCACAGAGCCGTGATGTCACACAGCCGTGATGTCATTTTGAGTCTCGGTTTGTAAAGTTTAGTCAACACGTGAGAGCTGGTCTGACTGAGTCTCCTGCTGTGTGTCTGGACTTTGTCTGCAGTGTGTGTGTGAACGGCTTCATTCAGCAGCTCTCCTCCGGCACCGTCAGTTACCATGGTTACGGAAACGCCCTGAAACTGTGTAATGATAATCAGTAAGAAGTTTTTAATTAGTATGACGGTACGACATCCTGAATGAAGCCTGACTGTAGCTCTGCTGAATCTTGTATTCTCACACATAGAACAGATGTGAAGCCTCAGAGCTGCTTTGATTATTAACAGGATGTAGTGATGACAGGAAGCTGAGAGCTCACCATCACACTGTCTGACTGTTATTTAGTCCTGCTGCTGTTTGTCTGATGTATTTTTCTGTTAAATGATCGGAGGCTCACTGGAAACAATGTTAATAATAAATATAAAAATTAATAATAATAAATGATAATGATAATGATGATGAGAAGAAGAAGTAGAAAAAGAACGTGCTGAGGTTCTGTATTATTTGGAAGTGTTGAACAGCTCTTTAAAGCCTCCTGCTGTGAAACACTGAAGTATTCAAACTGACGTCTGCATTAGAACATGGTTCTGAGTGGACCGGGCCTGTACAGCTTATCTTATGTTTTTTAGCACGTGTCAGGTAACGTTACCTGTAACAATGTTTCACTAGTTGTAAATGGGGAATATGACTTGGCTGCAGCTCGAAAAAAATTCAGTCAAAGGATTTTTTTGCTTTAATCCGTGTTAACGACAGCAGAGCAGAATTACTCGTATAAGATGAGTAAGTGCAACGATCAGTTTAATGCCTGGGTGAAGCCGGTGGATGGAAACATGACGCACGCTGCACCTTCCTTCAGTATGGATGTGTTGAACTGTACTCATCATGGTCATGGAAGTCTTAAACTTGACTCGTTGACCCTGTAAGTGAAGCTGTCATTAACTGCTGAGTCATGTGACTGTTTGTCTGGCAGATAACCAGGAAGAGGCTGAGGCAGAGGAAGAGGATGAAGGTGAGGCGGTCAGCTGTTTACTGCATCAGCTGATTAACCTGTAACACATGATTAACACGAAGCAACATTACATGGAACTATATGACATCACATGACATGCCTGTTCGGTAGTGGTGACCTTTGACCTCTCTGAATTCTGACCTGCGTGTTCCAGACACGGAGAAGGAGCCGGAGTACCGGGACGTAACCATCCGAACAGACATGAAGGTGAAGGAGCTGTACGACGTGGAGGAGAGGCTGGGAACGTAAGGCTCTGCCCACTCACACCTCACCCACAATACACCTGTGCACGACCTGTGCTGAGTCACGGCGGCGTCTCTCTCTCTGACAGGGGGAAGTTTGGTCAGGTGTTCAAACTGGTGGAGAAGTCCACGAAGAAGGTTTGGGCGGGAAAGTTCATCAAGGCGTACTCGGCGAAGGAGAAGGAGAACGTGCGGCAGGAGATCGGCATCATGAACAGCCTCCATCACCCCAAACTGGTCCAGTGTGTCGACGCCTTCGAGGGGAAGTCCGACATCGTCATGGTGCTGGAGATGTACGGGGCGAGCTGATGCTAACCAGTCTACATTTTTGTATCATGTAGCACGTAGCATAAAAGTGCTAACCATCACTACTACAGATCATCTGATGAAGCTAGCTAACGTTAGCGTTTACGACTCGCAACATTAGCTTATATGCTAGTGTGCTAGCACTCATCTTATTCATTAACTACTGAAGAGCTAGCTAGCATGCTAATATGTTCACTCTGTCACCATGAAGCTACAGCTTGCAGCTGCTTAGTTTAGCTTAGCATACAGACTGGTACCACCAGAACCTCTGACCCTGACCCAGGCCAGTCAGCTGTTTGTATCAGTATGTTTGGTTCTCTGAGCGTTGCCTGAAGGTTATTGTGATGTTTGTTGTGGAAACACAAACAGTTTATATTAGAACGTTCAGAGAACGCCGGAAAAACATTTTCTGTCCAACTATGAGAGGAATCTGAACCAACGACTTCCTGTCTGCTAAGTATAGACACACACACACACACACTATAACACACACACACACACACACTCATCTCAGGAGGTCGAGATAAAAACAACAACAGGAAATCGTTTATATTCAGACTCTTATTTTGAAAAGGTTGCTGACTGTTTTAACTTTTAATATGAAAAGCGTTTGATTGGTCGTCGTCCTGAGCCGCAGACTGACTCCTCGTGTTCATGATGTTTTCGCTCGGCAGGATTTCGGGCGGCGAGCTCTTCGAGCGGATCATTGACGAGGACTTCGAGCTGACGGAGCGGGAAGTGATCAAATACATGCTGCAGATCATCGATGGCGTGAACTTCATCCACAAACAGGGCATCGTCCACCTCGACCTGAAGCCCGAGAACATCATGTGTGTCAACAAGACCGGCAGCAAGATCAAACTCATTGACTTCGGCCTCGCCAGGCGGCTAGGTAACATGTAGCATTGAGCTAACAAATTTGTTAACACGCTAACGTTAGCATGTAGCATTGAGGTAATGAGTTTGTTAACACGCTAACGTTAGCATGTAGCATTGACCTGACGAGTTTGTTAACATGCTAACATTAGCATGTTAGCTGAGATTCTCTTTATCCTCTGACAGAAAGTGCAGGAACTCTGAAGGTTTTGTTCGGGACTCCGGAGTTTGTGGCTCCAGAAGTGATCAACTACGAAGCTATCAGCTACCCAACCGACATGTGGAGCATCGGAGTCATCTGCTACATCCTGTCAGTCTGTTAGCTACTTCCTGTTTCCTGTCTGTTAGCAACTTCCTGTTTTCTTCCAAGTTTTGTTCAATATGTTGTTTATTGTTGCTAAATATATTTTAATAATTAATTTATTTTGTTAAGGTAACCTCTGTTTTTTTAGCTTAGCTTAGCCCAGTTTGTTGACTGTAGTTTAGCTTCTTTATATGAATCTTATTTAAATCACTCTAAGCTTAGCTTCACTTAGCTTAGCTTCACTTAGCTTCATTCTGCTTCATATTTCAGGCTGAGCGGTCTGTCTCCCTTCATGGGCGACAGCGACAACGAGACTCTGTCCAACGTGACCTCGGCCTCGTGGGACTTTGAGGACGAGGCCTTCGACGAAATCTCAGAGAATGCCAAAGACTTCATCACCAACCTGCTGAAGAAAGACATGAGGTGAGGACATGATGTCTACGCACAGAGAGGGATAATTACGTAGAGCTGTGTGTGAACTGTGCGTGTGTGTGTGTCAGGGCTCGCCTCACCTGTGCTCAGTGTTATGAACACACCTGGCTTAAGCAGGACACCAACACCATGAAGGCCAAGAAGCTCTCCAAGGAGAGGATGAAGAAGTACATCCTGAGAAGGAAATGGCAGGTGAGCAACCACAACAGGTGACGCAGCATGTTTACACCACAACACGGCATGTTTATATATGACATGACATGTTTACACCACAACACGGCATGTTTACACCATGACACGACATGTTTACACCATGACACGACATGTTGACATCACGACATGACATGTTTACATCATTACATGGCATGTTTATACACGACACGGCATGTTTACATCATGACACGACATGTTTACATACGACATGGCATGTTTACACCATGACACGACATGTTTACATCATGACACGACATGTTTACATTCAACACGGCATGTTTATACACGACACGGCATGTTTACATCATGACACGACATGTTTACATACGATATGGCATGTTTACATCATGACACGACATGTTTACATCATGATACGACATGTTTACATATGACATGTCATGTTTACATCATGACATGACATGTTTCCATCATGACATGACATGTTTACATCATGACACGACATGTTTACATACGACATGGCATGTTTACATCATGACATGACATGTTTACATCATGACACAACATGTTTACATCATGACACGGCATGTGTACATACGACACGGCATGTTTACACCACAACACGGCATGTTTACACCATGACACGACATGTTTACACCACAACACGGCATGTTTACATACGACATGACATGTTTACACCACAACACGGCATGTTTACACCACAACACGGCATGTTTACACCATGACACGACATGTTTACACCACAACACGGCATGTTTACATATGACATGACATGTTTACACCACAACACGGCATGTTTACACCATGACACGACATGTTGACATCACGACATGACATGTTTACATCATGACACGACATGTTTACATACGACATGGCATGTTTACATCATGACATGACATGTTTACATCATGACACAACATGTTTATATCATGACACGGCATGTGTACATACGACACGGCATGTTTACACCACAACACGGCATGTTTACACCATGACACGACATGTTTACACCACAACACGGCATGTTTACATACGACATGACATGTTTACACCACAACACGGCATGTTTATTCCACAACACGGCATGTTTATTCCACAACACGGCATGTTTACACCATGACACGACATGTTTACACCACAACACGGTATGTTTACTTATGACATGACATGTTTACACCACAACACGGCATGTTTACACCATGACACGACATGTTGACATCACGACATGACATGTTTACATCATGACACGGCATGTTTATACACAACACGGCATGTTTACATCATGACACAACTTGTTTACATCATGACACGACATGTTTACATATACGACACGGCATCTTTACATCATGACACAACATGTTTATACATGACACAACATGTTTATACATGACGCGGCATGTTTACATCATGACACAACATGTTTACATCATGACACAACATGTTTACATAATGACACAACATGTTTACATCATGACACAACATGTTTCCACCATGACATGGCATGTGTACATACGACACGGCATGTTTACATCATGACACAACATGTTTATACATGACACGGCATGTTTACATCATGACACGGCATGTTTACATCACAGCATGTTTACATCATGACATGGCATGTGTACATACGACACGGCATGTTCACATCATGACACAACATGTTTACACCATGACACAGCATGTTTACATACGACATGGCATGTTTACATCATGACATGACATGTTTCCATCATGACACGGCATGTGTACATATGACACGGCATGTTTACATCATGACACAACATGTTTATACATGACACAACATGTTTATACATGACGCGGCATGTTTACATCATGACAGAACATGTTTACATAATGACACGACATGTTTACATCATGACACAACATGTTTACACCATGACACAGCATGTTTACATCATGACATGACATGTTTCCATCATGACAAGACATGTTTACATACGACATGGCATGTTTACATCATGACATGACATGTTTCCATCATGACACAACATGTTTACATCATGACACGGCATGTGTACATACGACACGGCATGTTTACATCATGACACAACATGTTTACATAATGATACAACATGTTTACATCATGACACAACATGTTTATACATGACACAACATGTTTATACATGACACGGCATGTTTACATCATGACACAACATGTTTACATCATGACACAACATGTTTATACATGATACAGCACGTTTACATCATGACACAACATGTTTATACATGATACAGCATGTTTACATCATGACACGGCATGTTTACATCATGACACGGCATGTTTACATACGACACGGCATGTTTACATATGACACAGCATGTTTACATATGACACAGCATGTTTACATATGACACAGCATGTTTACATCATGACACTACATGTTTACACATGACACGACATGTTTACATCATGACACAACATGTTTATACATGACGCGGCATGTTTATACATGACACAACATGTTTACATCATGACACGGCATGTTTATACATGACACGGCATGTTTACACATGACACAACATGTTTACATCATGACACGGCATGTTTACATCATGACACGGCATGTTTACACATGACACGGCATGTTTACACATGACACAACATATTTACATCATGACACGGCATGTTTACACATGACACGACATGTTTACATCATGGCACGGCATATTTACACACGACACAGCATGTTTACACAGTACAGGAAGTGATGATGTGACTGTTTCTTCTTCTGCGGCAGAAAACGGGTCACGCTGTTCGAGCCATCGGCCGGCTGTCGTCGATGGCCATGATGGCCGGCGTCAGTGCCAAGAAAGGCTCGCCCACTGAAGGTACACACGGTTCATTCTGTCGTCTGATTGGTGGATGTTTGTATCGTCTGTCAGTCTCTCCTCTGAGTAAATGTATTCTTTGTGTTACTTTGTGTACTTGTGTGTTCAGACGATAACCAGTTCCTCGAGTGTTTGGAGTACGAGCAGAAGACGGAGTGTAAGCCATCGTTCAGCTCAGTCATCAAAGACGTGGAGGTGGTGGAGGGCAGCGCCGCTCGCTTTGACTGCAAGATCGAAGGTACAAGAGGCGGACAGGAAGTCCAGCAAGGATAGGAAGTGAACAGAGTTAGTCTGGACGTTGAATGTACTAAAGGTTCTGCTGCTGTCTGCAGGTTACCCCGACCCGGAGGTGGTTTGGTACAAAGACGACCAGCCCATCAAAGAGACCCGACACTTTCAGATCGACTATGACGAGGACGGGAACTGCAGTCTGGTCATTTCAGAGGTCAGAGGTTGCCCATCGTCATGTTCACGATGCTAACGATGCTAACAATGCTAACAATGTCTCTACCTGCAGGTTTCAGGCGACGACGATGCCAAGTACACGGTGAAGGCGGTCAACAGCCTCGGAGAGGCGACGTGCACTGCTGAGCTGCTGGTGGAGGTCATGGCTGGAGAGGAGGAGGAGGAGGAAGAGGAGGAGGAGTAAAGTGGTGATGGTCTGGACTTCCACAGGAGGAGGAGGTGGTGCTCCTCGTCAATACATTGTGTTGTTGTTATTGGAGGAGCAGGTGAGCGGAGTTAGTCTTAAAGCCCTCAGCCTCTGTTCATTGGTGGGTTTCCTCTGACAGCGCTTAAACAAACAGGATGTCTTCTTACATAATATATCAGTTCAGGTTTTGACCAGTGGTGGCGCTGCAGAGCTGATGACTGAAACGTATCGTAACATGTTAGTTAACAAACTCCAACATATTCAAAATGACATGTGTTCATTAGCGCTCACAATCCATTGAACTACAGCTCCCGTCATGCCTTACACAGCAATACAATTTCCATGAATTGTGGGAGCTGTAGTTGTTACATGCTAACAAAGTCTAAGGATCAAAAACTCCCAGAATCCTGTTTGAGCTTCAATCAATATAAACAAGGAGAAACACAGATGAATTAAAGGTTTGAGCTCTCTGAGCCTCTTCACAGAGACTTATGGGATATGTAGTTGTTGCTGCAGGGTGGGACTTCAGCTCTCAGACCTGTTCCTGTGGCAGTCCAGGTGAGCCAACGATGGTACAAAGGTGAAGTGACGAGACAAACTGAGCTTCATATTCACAGAGGTCAGCCAGCTGACAGACAACCACTGTTTACGATAAGAGTTACCATCACGTAAGCACTGCAGCTGACGTTACGAAGAAGCCTAACTGATATTAGCTCACTAGCTAACAAACATTGTATAACAGGTGTGTACACTAATAATAAATCGGATTAATCAACAACAAAAATATTAAATTGCTAATGTCACTATAACTAATGTTAGCTGTACAGCTAATAAATGTTAGCTAGCAGCAGAAAAGATCTGCTAGCTTAAATGTATCACCTAATGTCACCAGAACAAACATTAGCTAACGTGATGCTAACGAAATGCTAATGTTCAGTAAATTTGCAGTAAATTTGTCTGTTTGTGCACGAATGAGCAAAAAATAGCTAGCTTTAGAGCTAATGTTAGCCACCATGCTATATGCTAGTTGAAGTGCCAAATTTAGCTACACAACAGACAGGTGTACAGACCCCACGGGGTTTCTGGGTAATGTAGTCATCACCAAAAGCCTTAACGTGAGCGGACTCTGTGAATGTGTGGCTCAGCAGCAGAAAGACGACATGATGATGATGATAAATTATAAAACAATAATCTGAGTTGTAGTTTGTAACCGCGCTGCTCGTCGTGTGCGTCGGAGAAACGTTCTTCTTCTTCTTTTGTTGTTTGAGCACTTTTTTCTTCTTCGTTTGATTTTTGACTTCAACAGCAGTTTACAGCATTTAAGCTAACGTCACCTCTGCCTTACCGTTAGCCTTAAACACGGAGACGCTTTTAACCGTCAGACAAAGAAACAGACGTTTGTTAGCACGTTAGCACTTCAAAATGTTCTCCGTCTCTTAAACTCCGTACAGACGTTTATGAACATATAGCATAATTATAACGTGTTTATCTCAAGATCATAAAAAAACATAATCACAATATGTCTTATTTTGAAATCTGTGTCATTACAGGATGTTTTAATTAGCATATTTAATCATTCGATTGTAACTATGAGATAAACAGTTAGCAAATATTATTGACTCAACATCGCAGAATCATGAATTCTTATGTCAGAGTTACGACATGAAAACGTACAAAAGATTTTTTATTACGAGATCATTTGATCAAAATTTTGAAAAAAAATTCATAATTTTGACGTTCTTAAATTTTAATATCAAAGGTTGTGTTTATGAAATCGAACGTTGTCTATAAATGAGTCAGTTTGTGTTTGGTAAGAGAAGTCTCAACTCCGTGAAGAAGAAGTTTGTAACGTTCTTTAATTTTTCTGATCTGACACAAACGTGTCGTCTCCATCTTTAATTAAAATCTAAATTAAACGAATCATTGCGTGACGTTCGTCCTCGTCGGTGGTTAAAAGTCGTCTCGTGACATCGAAGTCGTTTCTTTGAATATATTTTGATTTTGTCACATTCCAGCTGTTTGTTTGTTTGTTTTTTGTTTGTTTGTTTTCATCATTTATTTAAATTCAGAAACCAAAGAAACATCACACAGTGTGTGTGTGTGTGTGTGTGTGTGTGTGTGTGTGAACATCCATCAGGTTCAGTTTAAACTCTGTTTTTATTTAATGCACAGATTCATAACTCAACGTTATTATTCATATTCTGGTTTCTTCTTCTTCACTCTGTCACATTATTACTGTTTGTTTTGTATTAGATGTATGTAGATGATATTTCTCTAATTTTTATAAAATATATCAGTGTGATGAAATGTATGAGACACCACGACTAATAAATTTATCACCAAAGTAAACGAGCTGATGTCGTCTGTCAAACTCTAACCACAAGAATCAGTTTGATGAAGTTTAATTTAACATGAAACATTAATTCATCAGGTGAGTTCATCAGGTGAGTTGTTTGTCTGTTGGTCAGTGTATCAGCTGAGTTAATGAGCTCACCTGAGAGCAGCTCGTTAATCAGCGCTCATTAAGCCCAGCAGCTCGTTAGTCCACAGAGTCCATCCTCTCAGGACACAACATGGACGCCAACGTTGCATCATGCACCGGTTGTTTGTCAGACCTGCAGACCTTTGACCTCTGAGGACAAACTTTAAAGTCCGTGTCAAAATAAAAAAAGTCAAAATAAATGTGTTCTGAGTTTGTCAGACTAAAGAAGAAAGTGTTGTTAACCACCCAGCCAAATTTGAATGATCAAAAATATCGATAAGTTTATGAAATTAGGTGTCAAAATCAGGTAAAAATGAACTCTCAGCTCCAGGACTGTGGGGGCGTGTCCTCTGAATGTGCTGAAGCCACGCCCACTTGGCGGAGCAGTGCACAATATGACTGAAAACTGGTGAAAAGTGTTTGAACCTCTAACTCCACATTTCAGTGATACATCAAATCAGATTTTATTTGTACAGCCCAAAGTCACAAAGTACATTTTCCTCTGAGGGCTTTACAATCTGTACAGGGAGTGACACCCTCTGTCCTTAGACCCTCGGTTCGAGTGAGGAAAAACTTGCCCACAAAAAACCCTTTTAACAGGGAAAAAAGGTGGAAGAAACCTCAGGAAGAGCCACAGAGGAGGGATCCCTCTCCCAGGACGGACAGACGTGCAATAGATGTCACGTGTACAGAACAAATCAACACAAACATATTGTACAATTACAATGAATGATAAAATGACAATGAATTACATCGCTCAAAGTCTTTTCACGTGTTTCAGCAACTAGTGTCCAACATATTTATTGTGTTTTGAAAGAAAACATGGAATTGCCTTTACACAGACTTTAATGATTCAGGTGAGTTAAGGTAAAACAAACTATGTTGCTTTTAAACCAATGAGAGAGTCACAGACAGGAAGTCCGACCATATTTAGAGACGGACCAACAAATTGCTGACCAGGTCAAATATGATAATTAACAAGTCGTTAATCGTCAAACTATTTTTATATAATTATAAATATTTATATCTGCAGCATGTGATGGGAAGCAGTCTGTGAATGGATTTCAAAATAAAACTAAACATCATTTTAAATTAATTTATACAAAAGTTTTTATTTTAAAATTAGTAAAACATCAAGATAATTATTAATTAATATTCATGAATATTCAGAGAAAACTCATTTATGAAACAGTTAAATTAATTTGAAATAAATTTGTCTAAAAACTTCTAAAGATTATTTCATAAATATAAACAAACTGTTTTTAATTCTTTCAATCAAAATCAATAAATTAATAAATCTCATTTCTTGTTTTTAATTTTCATGTTTTATTTTAATTGACTGCAGATTTATGAAGTCGATGTTTCATATTAAAAACATGAAATAAACGCCTGAACACGATTAATTAAAAAATAAACTTTAAACATTTAAATCAAATCAAATTAAATTAAGTTAAATCAAGTTCTCAGCTCCACTTAAACATTTAAAATCAGCTGATAATCGTTAATAAAACTTCTCAATGTTTCAAATAATTTTTGTTGTTTTAATGTGACGAGTCTTAACGACGTTAACGAGTCTTAACGAGCTCCACAGAGACGAGGAGAGAGATAAAATAGATGAGATGAGACCAGAGAGTCTTTAACCTCGTTAACATGTTGGACCAGCACGAGCTGTAACGAGCTCACAGTTTATTGTTCATGTTGGTTTATTAATTAATGAATGTTGATGATCTTCATGATGTTTAATTGACCATCAGTCTGTTTCACTCTGAGGCTTTAACGAGCTTTAACGAGGTTTACGGAGCTCAGTTTATCACGTTTATGTTAATGATGTTATTTATGTTAATGTTATTTATGTTAATGAGTGTTTGTTTATGTTAATGAGTGTTTGTTTATGTTAATGAGTGTTGGCGTGTTTGTGTAACTGATCATCAGTCTGTTCATTCTTCTTGTTTCCATCATGAACGTGACCCCGGTGACGTCACTGACCCTGGTCGGGCTCGCGCCGGTGTCGGCCCACAGCTCGGTTCTGTTCGCCGTGCTGTGTTTGGTGTACGTGTTCGTGCTGTGTTCGGACAGCCTGGTCGTTTATCTCATCTGCTCGCAGAACTCTCTTCGCCGGCCGATGTTCGCCTTCGTCGCCGCGGTTCTGTTGAACTCTCTGGGCGCGAGCACGGCGCTGTACCCGAAGCTGCTGGCGGACGTGTTGTGGTCGCGCGGCTCGGTGGAGGTTTCCCGCCCTGCGTGCCTGGCTCAGGCCTTCGTGGTGTTCTCTCTGGGCGCGTCCAGCTTCATGCTGCTGGCCGCCATGGCCGTAGACAGGTACCTGTCTATCTGCCGCCCGCTGCGGTACGCCACGCTCGTGACTCCCGCCGCCGTGGCGGCTCTGCTGCTGCTGTGCTGGCTGCTTCCCGCCGTCCTCGTGGGGGGCGCCGTCCTATTGGCCAGCCGCCTCCCGCTCTGCCGCTCGCGCCTGCGCAGAATCTACTGTGACGTGTACAGCTTCGTGAGCCTGAGCTGCGGCGGCGGCGCGACGCTGCTGAGCGAAGTGTTCGGCCTGCTGGTGTCCGCCGTCACCGTCGCTCTTCCCGCCGGCTTCGTGCTCTTCTCGTACGGCCGCGTGCTGACCGTGTGCCTGCGCCGCTCGCGGGCCTTCAGCAGCAGGGCGCTGCACACCTGTCTGCCTCACCTGCTCGTCTTCGTCAACTATTCTCTCAGCACCGGCTTCGAGCTGCTGCAGCGCCGCCTGCAGGCCGCGGGAGAGCCGTCCATCCTCACCTCCTTCCTGGTGGTCATGATCCCGACCGTCATGAACCCGGTGGTGTACGGCCTGAAGATGAAGGAGGTCAGGCGGCACGTCGAGCGGCTGCTGGGCTGCCAGAGAGCCGCTCCGTGAGCTCCACACAGCGGCCTCATGAGCTCCAGACAGCGGCCTCATGAGCTCCAGACAGCGGCCTCATGAGCTCCAGACAGCGGCCTCATGAGCTCCAGAGAGCCGCTCCGTGAGCTCCAGACAGCGGCCTCATGAGCTCCAGACAGCGCTCCATGAGCTCCAGACAGCGGCCTCACGAGCTCCAGACAGCGGCTTCATGAGCTCCATCGATCCGGTCCTGGAGTTCCTGAGGCGGATCGATGGATGTGAGAGTACGGAGGCTCAGTGTTAAAAACAAACACAAATAATAACATGACGTCATACACAAACATAAATCAAGTTTCATGTTCAGATAAATTAAAATATTCTGATGTAAATTTGATAATACTTAATTGCAGGTGTAACAGGTGACCTCACAGGTGTAACAGGTGACCTCACAGGTGTTACAGGTGACCTGGTTCACGCTCTGCTTCAGACTGTATCTCAGAGATCACAGGAACAGACAAACTGTTATCGACCACATGGAGAAACTTCAGCTGACTGTTCAGACAAACATCGTGACGGACAGATCATTTTATTTCATTTGTTTTGTTTATTTGTCGCGGCTCTGCCTCTTTCATTAGTTTTACGGTTGGAGGATTTTATTTGTACTGTAAAACTAAAGTCATAAAATAAGTCTCAAAAAATGTAAAAATATTTTTTGTTTTGAATGTTTGAGACGTTAAAATTTAAATATTTTATGAATTTATTGAACATGATTATTAAAAACAAACAAACATGATGTGTAACCTCATCACGGTCAGCTGGAGCCAATCATAGACAACAACAACAATAATAATAATAATAATAATAATTCAACCCCACTGCTCTAAGGATAAGACTCTATAACTCATCTGTCTCTGTCAGAGTCACTATCACACCTGGACTAAATCTACCTGTCACCTTCTACACTCAAATACTGAACATTTACTTCATATCGTATGTGATATGTGTTAATATAAACTATACTGACGTTATATATGTGATATGTGTTAATATAAACTATACTGACGTTATATATGTGGTATGTGTTAATATAAACTATACTGACGTTATATATGTGGTATGTGTTAATATAAACTATACTGACGTTATATATGTGGTATGTGTTAATATAAACTATACTGACATTATATATGTGGTATGTGTTAATATAAACTATACTGACGTTATATATGTGGTATGTGTTAATATAAACTATACTGACGTTATATATGTGGTATGTGTTAATATAAACTATACTGACGTTATATATGTGGTATGTGTTAATATAAACTATACTGACGTTATATATGTGATATGTGTTAATATAAACTATACTGACATTATATATGTGGTATGTGTTAATATAAACTATACTGACGTTATATATGTGATATGTGTTAATATAAACTATACTGACATTATATATGTGGTATGTGTTAATATAAACTATACTGACATTATATATCATCCCTAGACGGAGCAGAAAGAGGAAAACTGAAGGCTGAGGCATGGCGAGTGTTAATCCAACATTTGATGATTTTACTGTCAAAGTCTCTGAGACAGTTTTCTCTCTGTGGACTGTGTGTGTGTGTGTGTGTGTGTGTGTGTGTGTGTGTGTTACTTCCTGTTCTCTCAGTCTTGTTGGTGACTCTTGAACAAACTTCTTGGAAAAAATGAGCTCCTAAGTCGTTTCCTAACCAGTTTTCCTTGACCTCGATAGAAAACGTCACAAGGTCAAGATGTGAAGGAGAGGTGATGAGGAAAGATGTGAAGGAGAGGTGATGAGGAAAGACGTGAAGGAGAGGTGATGAAGAAAGACGTGAAGGAGAGGTGATGAGGAAAGACGTGAAGGAGAGGTGATGAGGAAAGACGTGAAGGAGAGGTGATGAGGAAAGACGTGAAGGAGACGTGAAGGAGAGGTGATGAGGAAAGACGTGAAGGAGAGGTGATGAGGAAAGACGTGAAGGAGAGGTGATAAGGAGTTAGGAGAAGACGACTGCTCTTACACTAGACTACGTCATGAAGCGACGGTGAATGTTATTGACGTGATCTGTGGTAAAACTACAAAGTCCAGAAGATGGACTACAAAACGCTCATCTGAGATCCTTCCTAGATACTCCCCGCGCTCTGACCGTGTTGTTTCATGCAGGAAATATAAACGTGGACAACCCGGTGACAAATGTGACGTCATCACCAACGTCAGAGTTCAAATAATAATGAATATTGTCCACCTGTCACAGAAGGCAGATGAAGTGTTTGTTAGCTGGTATGGGCGCTCACCCTCCTGTCCACTCATAGAGAAACATATTAGCAAGTTATGGCAAAGATATATGATGAATCAGCAACGGGAACTTCATGATGATCTGCAGGACGCTGGATGGCACAGTTCCAAACAGTTTGTACTCTGTGTGTGAACGCAGCTCCACAGTCAACAACAGAACACACACAATGATCAGAGTGTGACATCACGTCAACACGTGAAGCCAGAGCAACCTTTTAGACTAGATTAGACTTTATTTATCCCACACACAGTGTAATATTAGCACTCTTACCTTCAGCACTTGTTGTTGCACATTGTCTCTTGTTTGTCGGGTGTTTTCTTCTTTTGTTTTATTGTGTAGGCTATATAAACAATATTGTACATTGTAAGTAATCGGAATGGAAATATAAGTACAGATAATAAGAATAAAAATACAATAAATATAAAGCTGTGGTGAGTAGTGGTAATTGAAACTACACCATGATCAGGTGGTGCAGGTGGTGCAGGTGTTGTGTTGGATGAAGGACCTGCTGAACCTCTCCTTCTTACACCGTGGGTGTAGCAGTCTGCTGCTGAAGGAGCTGCTCAGGGACCCACAGTGTCATGTAGGGGGTGAGAGGTGTTGTCCATGATGGATGTCAGCTTGGCTAACATCCTCCTCTCCTCCACCTCCTCTGTGGAGTCCAGAGGACAGTCCAGGACAGAGCTCGCTCTCCTGATCAGTCTGAGCCTGCTCCTGTCCCTGTCCGTGCTGCCCCCTCTCCAGCAGACCACAGCATAAAGGATGGCTGAGGCCACCACAGAGTCAGAGAAAGTCCTGAGGAGAGCCCTGCACACTCTGAAGGACCTCAGTCTGCTCAGCAGGTGGAGGCCACTCTGGCCCTTCTTGTAGAGAGCGTGGGTGTTGTCAGTCCAGTCCAGTTTGTTGTTGAGGTGAACACCCAGGAATCTGTAGCTCTCCACCACCTCTACGTCCGATCCCTGGATGTTCACCAGTGTGAAGTGAGATGTTCTCCTCCTGAAGTTGACGATCATCTCCTTCATCTTGCTGGTGTTCAGCTGAAGCTGGTTGAGCTCACTCCAGCTGACAAAGTCCCTGATGGCCGTCCTGTATTCCAGCTCGCTCCCCTCAGAAACACATCCAACAACGGCTGTGTCATCAGAGAACTTCTGGATGTGGCAGTGGGTGGTGTAGACGGTGAAGTCTGAGGTGTAGACGGTGAAGTCTGAGGTGTAGAGGGTGAAGAGGAAAGGGGAGAGCACCGTACCCTGAGGGGCACTTGTGCTGCATTCCTCATCTTTAATAGAGGAAAAGAAGAACAAAACATCAGAAATCTCTTTAACTGAACTGGTCCTGGCAGATGACCGTCCATCAATGAGCTCGGTTCTGCTCGAGGTTTCTGCCTGTTTAAAGGAAGTTTTTCCTCACCACCGTCTCCAAGTGCTTGCTCACGGTGAATTGTTGAGTCTCTGTAAATCTTTTTTTTTAGAATAGTTTAGACCTGTATGGTGAGTGGGTGGCTCACTGAGTGCAAGAGTTCATGGACAGGTTCCACAGTTTAAAGGACAATTTCCACAGTTTTTGTTCATATTAAAAAATCCAAACAGGCTTTAAGAAGTAGACGTTTAATAGAGAGATAAAAACTAAATACAGTGAACTGAGGCTGTACACACTGAATGAAGATCACAGCATTAGCAGAGGTCGTGCAAATGAGTCCGTCCAGTAGTCAGTGCAACAGAGAATAAGATTGTCCTCCTGTCCTGACTGAGAGCTGCTGTGGATCTGATGTTCAGGGCGATGACAGAGTTCTTCAGTCTGTTGGTGGAGCAGGACATGGACAGCAGTTCTCCTCTACCTGGTGAAGGTGTTGTGCAGAGGGTGGTGGGCGTTGTCCAGTATGGACAGCAGTTTGTCCACAGTCCTTCTCTCTGTCTCCGTCACCAGAGAGTCCAGCTCTGTGTCCACCACTGAGCCAGCCCTCCTCACCAGTCTGTCCAGTTGAGCGGCGTCCCTCTTCAAACCACAGCGTAGAAGAGGACGCTGGTCACCACAGACTGGTCAAACATCTGCAGCAGTGTTTTACAGATGTTGAAGGACCTCAGCCTTCTCAGGAAGTACAGACGGCTCTGTCCTTTCCTGTGGACAGTGTCCATGTTTGCTGTCCAGTCCAACCTGTCCACCTCCACATCGATCCCCTCGATGGACACAGGTTGGAGATGTGGTTTGTTCCTTCTGAAGTCCACCACCATCCATCTGTCTGTCTGTCTGTCTATCTATCTATCTATCTATCTATCTATCTATCTATCTATCTATCTATCTATCTATCTGTCTGTCTGTCTGTCTGTCTGTCTGTCTGTCTGTCTGTCTGTCTGTCTATCTATCTATCTATCTATCTATCTATCTGTCTGTCTATCTATCGGTCTGTCTGTCTGTCTATCTATCGGTCTGTCTGTCTATCTGTCTGTCTGTCTAATAGAATTAATGGATTCTGCCTCCCGCCGCAGGGGGGCGCTGTTAGCTCACACCCACACTCGTAACAACAGGAAACAGCGCTCTGAGCATGCGCGCTGAATCAGCTGTAGTGACAGACGGAGTTGTAAACTAACGCTCGGAGCTGGTTCTGGTTCTGGTCTCTGGTTGTGGTGTCTGGGTTTGGATCCGTGATGGCCGGCACCGCGCTGAAGAGGCTGATGGCCGAGTATAAACGTGAGTGACCGGAAGCAGCCGTGTCGTAACAGCCAATGGGAGAACTTAGCGTTAGCACACAGGCTAAGCTAACAGCTGCAGACTCCGTTAAAGAGTCTCAGAGAGTCAGACTGACAGTCTTAACGTCTCAGAGACTCCGTCTGATCAGACTCCAGTTTAATAAACATGTTTAAATGCAGCGTCATGTTTAACGGCGGGAAAATAACTGATGACGATGAAACAGCTCGTGATGCTCCGGAAGCTTCAACAACAAACATTAACTAATAAAGTGACGTCACACTGAACATTAGACTTCATTAAAACTTTTAATTAACTCTTTTAAACTCTAACACTAACTATCTGAAGTCTGCTTCAGCTGAGCTAGCCTTCTTTGCTAGGTTAGCTTAGCTCTGTGTTAGCTCTGTTGTGTTTATTTAGCTTTTAGCATGTCATAGTTAGCCTGTTAGCTGTGACGCTGTTAGCATGTTAGCACATAGTTTGTTTATTTTACTAAAGGTCAGAGGTCACTGTCTGACTTCACCTCCTGTGTGTGTGTGTGTGTGTGTGTTTCAGAGCTGACTCTGAACCCACCTGAGGGAATCGTTGCAGGTGAGACTGATTCACATTCAGAGGACAGGTGACAGTGTGCCTCTCGTCCAATCAGTGAACAGTGTGTGTTTGTTTTGTTCAGGTCCGGCCAATGAGGAGAACTTCTTCGAATGGGAGGCTCTGATCATGTGAGTACACGCCAACTCATGTTAAGGAGACACACGGTTTGATACCACCGCCATGGAAACATGACCTAAAACATGACGTAGCATGAATAACATGACCTGAAACATGACGCAGTGTTAATAACATGACCTAAAACATGGCGCAGTATTAATAACATGACCTAAAACATGGCGCAGTATTAATAACCTGCTCTAAAACATGACGCAGCGTTAATAACATGACCTGAAACATGACACAGCGCTAATAACATGGTCTTGACATGACACAGCGTTAATAACATGACCTGAAACATGACACAGCGTTAATAACATGACCTGAAACATGACGCAGCACTAATAACATGGTCTTTACATGACACAGCATTAATAACATGACCTAAAACATGACGCAGTATTAATAACCTGCTCTAAAACATGACGCAGAGTTAATAACATGACACAGCGTTAATAACATGACGCAGCATTAATAACATGATCTAAAACATGACACAGCGTTAATAACATGACGCAGCATTAATAACATGACGCAGCATTAATAACATGATCTAAAACATGACACAGCGTTAATAACATGACGCAGCATTAATAACATGATCTAAAACATGACACAGTGTTAATAATAACATGACGCAGCATTAATAACATGATCTAAAACATGACACAGCATTAATAACATGATGCAGCGTTAATAACATGACCTGAAACGTGATGCAGCGTTAATAACATGATGCAGCGTTAGTAACATGACCTGAAACATGACGCAGCATTAATAACATGACCTAAAACATGGTGCAGTATTAATAACCTGCTCTAAAACATGACGCAGCGTTAATAACATGACCTGAAACATGACACAGCGCTAATAACATGGTCTTGACATGACACAGCGTTAATAACATGATCTAAAACATGACACAGCATTAATAACATGATGCAGCGTTAATAACATGACCTGAAACATGATGCAGCATTAATAACATGACCTGAAACATGACGCAGCGTTAATAATAACATGACAAAGCATTAATAACATGACCTGAAACATGACGCAGCGTTAAAAACATGATCTAACATGACGCAGCGTTAATAACATGACCTGAAACATGATGCAGCATTAATAACATGACCTGAAACATGACGCAGCGTTAATAATAACATGACGCAGCATTAATAACATGACCTGAAACATAACGCAGCGTTAATAATAATATGATGCAGCATTAATAACATGACCTGAAACATGACGCAGCGTTAATAATAACATGATGCAGCATTAATAACATGACCTGAAACATGACGCAGCGTTAATAATATGATGCAGCATTAATAACATGACCTGAAACATGACGCAGCGTTAATAACATGACCTGAAACATGACGCAGCGTTAATAACCTGCTCTAAAACATGACGCAGCGTTAATAACATGACACAGCGTTAATAACATGACACAGCGTTAATAACATGACGCAGCATTAATAACATGATCTAAAACATGACACAGCGTTAATAACATGACGCAGCATTAATAACATGATCTAAAACATGACACAGCGTTAATAACATGACGCAGCATTAATAACATGATCTAAAACATGACACAGTGTTAATAATAACATGACGCAGCATTAATAACATGATCTAAAACATGACACAGCATTAATAACATGATGCAGCGTTAATAACATGACCTGAAACGTGACGCAGCGTTAATAACATGACGCAGCATGAATAACATGACCTGAAACATGACGCAGTGTTAATAACATGACCTAAAACATGGCGCAGTATTAATAACCTGCTCTAAAACATGACGCAGCGTTATTAACATGACCTGAAACATGACACAGCGCTAATAACATGGTCTTGACATGACACAGCGTTAATAACATGATCTGAAACATGACACAGTGTTAATAACATGATGCAGCGTTAATAACATGACCTGAAACATGACGCAGCGTTAATAACATGACGCAGCGTTAATAACATGACCTGAAACATGATGCAGCATTAATAACATGACCTGAAACATGACGCAGCGTTAATAATAACATGACGCAGCATTAATAACATGACCTGAAACATAACGCAGCGTTAATAATATGATGCAGCATTAATAACATGACCTGAAACATGACGCAGCGTTAATAATAACATGATGCAGCATTAATAACATGACCTGAAACATGACGCAGCGTTAATAATATGATGCAGCATTAATAACATGACCTGAAACATGACGCAGCGTTAATAACATGACCTGAAACATGACGCAGTGTTAATAACATGACACAGCATTAATAAAAGCCATCAGATGTGTTCATGTGGTAGCAGGTTGAATATAAAGTTGATCAAATGAATCATATTATGATGTTTCAGCTGTAGGTGTGATGCTGGATGTGACCAGCAGGCGTCGCTGTAGGACCACAAACTGTTGAGCTCAGAGAAGAACGTAAACATGCACAGCTGATCAATGATCCTCAGCTGATCAGTGATCCACAGCTGATCAATGATTGATTGATCTGTGCAGCCTGTTAGTGAGTGTGTTGGTCTGCAGACAGCACCGAGGGTTTAAAATCAGGTGTGTTCACCTTCATTTGAACTATAAACAGGAAGTGTCTTCATTTGAGTCTGCAGTGAACGTGATGTCAGTGAAGGCAGCAGCAGGGTGTGGTCATGGCTGGTAGGGATGTAATGATACACTCGACTCGATACGGTTCACGAATTTTTTGTTCACGATAGGATTTTCTCACAATTTTTTTTTAATCAAAATGAGCTACAGACAAATTATGACCAAATAAAATGATCTTTTTATTTGTAGGAAAAAAATCTTAGTGCTTTCTTTACAGAAACTCTCAAACAGTTTGTGTTCTCTTATAAAAAGTGCAACTTACATGGTCATCTTAAACAACAAAATACATGAAAAATATCTTTAGAAACAATCTCACAAGTAAACTGGTGTTAACTGGTGTAACTCAGTATCTTAGATAACAAAAGAATATAAAATCTAAATCTCTAATTTTTGGGCTCTTGCGTTGTTGTGGGGCAGAGGAGATGCAAAGCCTCTCGTCAGGGTGGTTTGCCTCTCGGCAATTTTCGCTCACGAGGTGGCGTAACGTTACTTTGCTTCTCACTGTGGCGGCGGCTAATATGCCGCTGCATGATGCTCGTGTTGCCGCTATATGTTAGCAGTCCCTTGCAATATTTACATGCTGTTTTGGTTTTGTCTGTATTTATGCAGCAGTGACAGAGGACCTGTTGCCGCCACACAGGTGATTTAAAACTGCTCGGTGCATCCTCTATTTCAAAGCTATTTCCTACCGTCGCCATGTCTTCCCTCGTTCTGTGCTCCGTACCTACGTAGTGACGTAAGTCACGTGACTTGACGTCTGATGTTGAACAAATGAATCGCCAACCAGTGACTTTTTTAAGATAACATAACCTATTTCTAAAAAAAAGAAGAAAAAACATATCCTACTTCTCTCGCATTTGCGAAGAATCGCGATTAATTTTGGTGACAATTGTCACGCGTTTGTATCGATTTTTAATCGTGTCACGATGCATCGTTACATCCCTACTGGCTGGCTGTAATGATCCTCCTGTTGTCGTTGTCGTGCCAGCAGTCAGTCTGCCCTTCAATCTAACCTGCAGTCTTTCAGTTTAACGTCTGCATACCTGCTCACTGTGACATCACCACGTCCCATAATTACTGTGGCCAGTGCTCAGGTGTAACTGCAGGGAGGCTTTGAGGTTTCCTCTTTGATTTGCTCACTTCAGACATGCAGCATCATGACACACTGATGACTCAGCATCTGTGTTTGTCTCTGAACGTCTCCATCAGTTTGGACCTTCACCATAACTCAGCAAACAAACCTTCAATCGTGATTTTGAAGATTTCTGGGTGAACTGGATTTGACAAGACATAACTCACCTGATACCTGATACCAGAACCAGTTTTATCCCACGAGCCAATCAGATCAATGATCTGTGGATCCAGCGAACAGAGTTAGATCATCAGGTGAGGCAGAGACGTACAGGTAGACGTCGTCTGCATAGAGAGATGAAATGTGTCCAGAAGTCCAGAACCAGAACCAGAACCACATAATACACTTTAATGATAAATCAAGTTTTGCTTTAGTCTGTATCCTGGAGTCTGTAGTTTGTACTCTGTAGACTGTAGTCTGTAGTTTGTGCTCTGTAGTTTGTGCTCTGTAGTTTGTAGTCTGTAGCCTGTAGTTAGTAGTTTGTAGTCTGTAGTTTGTACTCTGTAGACTGTAGACTGTAGTCTGTAGTTAGTAGTGTGTGGCCTGTAGTCTGTAGTTTGTAGCCTGTAGTTTGTAGCCTGTAGTTTGTGGCCTGTAGTCTGTAGTTTGTGCTCTGTAGTTTGTGGCCTGTAGTCTGTAGTTTGTACTCTGTAGTTTGTAGTCTGTAGTTTGTGCCCTGTAGTTTGTAGTCTGTAGTTTGTAGTCTGTAGTTTGTGCCCTGTAGTTTGTAGTCTGTACTCTGTAGTTTGTAGTCTGTAGTTTGTACTCTGTAGTCTGTACTCTGTAGTTTGTAGCCTGTAGTTTGTAGTCTGTACTCTGTAGTTTGTACTCTGTAGTTTGTGCCCTGTAGTTTGTAGTCTGTAGTCTGTACTCTGTAGTTTGTAGTTTGTGGCCTGTAGTTTGTAGTCTGTAGACTGTAGTCTGTACTCTGTAGTTTGTAGTCTAGTCTGACCAGCTGATAACTTACCTGTCTCAGACGTGCTGTCTGCTGATTGGTGGAGCAGACATCCAGAGTGTGTGTGTTTGTTTGTGTGGTCTGATGGTTCAGATGTCCAAACATCCGCCTGAGAGCTGATAATCACCACGCAGATCTGTGACACTGAACGCATCATGGTGGCAAAGATCCACCCTGGTCCTGGTCCAAAACCAGAGTACCTGATGCAGCTGGGCTGGTTCTTCTTGGTGCTCACCTTGATGACACAGAGGAGAGAGTGTCTCCATCTAATCAAGGTCTAGAACCACCTCAGTGAAGACTAGAACCTCTGCATGGACAGCTAGAACCTCATAGAAACTTGGTAGAACCTCTGAATGGACCCATGAAACTTCCTCTGTGACCAGTAGAACCACCTTCAGAACCTCTAGAACCTCTTCCAGACTTCAGTCACTGAATCACTGAAGTGTTTTGAAGGTGGCGTGTTGGTGGAGGAGGCTAACATGTGTTCTGTGTTCCAGGGGTCCTCAGGACACGTGTTTTGAAGGTGGCGTGTTCCCGGCCGTCCTCAGCTTCCCGTCTGATTACCCTCTGAGTCCTCCGAAGATGAGGTTCACCTGCGACATGTTCCACCCCAACAGTAAGTCACTTCACTGCAGGCTCACAGATGTGCTGACTCATCGTCTGACGAGTCACAGCCTGCAGCTCTGCTAATGTTAGCATGCTGTTAGCATGTCGCTAGCGTGCTGTCATTAGTGCTGTGATTAGTGGGCGACGGTCTGAGCACGCTTAGTACTGATTAGAGGATGTTACAGTCACTGCTGACCTGTCATCATCATCACACACACACACACACACACACACCAGCATGGCCCTGAGCTGAACTTCCTGTAACTGTATCAACAAACTGATGAAGATAAAACACGTGAAGAAGAAAAACACGGAGTGAACAGATCAGCACACTTTAAGGACACGCTTCATTCATGTTATGACTCAGCAATAAGTAAATATCAAATAAATATCAGACCTGAAACCTGATAACATGTGACATGTTTGAACCAATCAGTGATGATCTGACATGCTGAAACGCACACATATGTTGTCCTGCAGTCTATCCTGATGGTCGGGTGTGCATCTCCATCCTTCATGCTCCGGGTGACGACCCGATGGGCTACGAGAGCAGCGCCGAGAGGTGGAGTCCGGTCCAGAGCGTGGAGAAGATCCTGCTGTCTGTGGTTAGCATGTTAGCAGGTACGACACGTGACGCTCACCACACGCACGTAGAGCTTTACTACACGCACGTAGAGCTTTACTACACGCATGTAGAGCTTTTCTACACACATGTAGAGCTTTGCTACACGCACGTAGAGCTTTACTACACCTGTAGAGCTTTGCTACACGCACGTAGAGCTTTGCTACACGCACGTAGAGCTTTACTACACATATAGAGCTTTACTACACATGTAGAGCTTTACTACACATGTAGAGCTTTGCTACACATGTAGAGCTTTACTACACGCACGTAGAGCTTTGCTACACGCACGTAGAGCTTTACTACACATATAGAGCTTTACTACACGCATGTTGAGCTTTACTACACATGTAGAGCTTTACTACACCTGTAGAGCTTTACTACACGCATGTAGAGCTTTGCTACACGCACATAGAGCTTTACTACACGCATGTAGAGCTTTGCTACACGCACGTAGAGCTTTACTACACATATAGAGCTTTACTACACGCATGTAGAGCTTTACTACACGCACGTAGAGCTTTACTACACACGTAGAGCTTTACTACACGCACGTAGAGCTTTGCTACACGCACGTAGAGCTTTACTACACATATAGAGCTTTACTACACGCATGTAGAGCTTTACTACGCATGTAGAGCTTTACTACACGCATGTAGAGCTTTACTACACATGTAGAGCTTTACTACACGCATGTAGAGCTTTGCTACACGCACGTAGAGCTTTACTACACATATAGAGCTTTACTACACGCATGTAGAGCTTTACTACGCATGTAGAGCTTTACCACACATGTAGAGCTTTACCACACATGTAGAGCTTTACCACACATGTAGAGCTTTACTACACGCATGTAGAGCTTTACTACACGCATGTAGAGCTTTACTACACGCATGTAGAGCTTTACTACACACATAGAGCTTTACTACACATATAGAGCTTTGCTACACGCACATAGAGCTTTACTACACGCATGTAGAGCTTTACTACACATGTAGAGCTTTACTACACATGTAGAGCTTTACTACACATATAGAGCTTTGCTACACGCACATAGAGCTTTACTACACGCACATAGAGCTTTACTACACGCATGTAGAGCTTTACTACACATGTAGAGCTTTACTACACATATAGAGCTTTACTACACGCATGTAGAGCTTTGCTACACGCATGTAGAGCTTTGCTACACATATAGAGCTTTACTACACGCACGTAGAGCTTTACTACACATGTAGAGCTTTACTACACGCACGTAGAGCTTTACTACACATATAGAGCTTTACTACACGCACGTAGAGCTTTACTACACGCATGTAGAGCTTTACTACACATATTGAGCTTTACTACACGCACGTAGAGCTTTACTACACGTCTGTAGAGCTTCATCCTTAATATTCAAAAAACCTGTTAAACTACAACATGTCTCCTCCCTCCTCATCTCCTCCCTCATCTCCCTCCTTGTCTCCTCAGAGCCTAACGATGAGAGCGGGGCGAACGTCGACGCCTCTAAAATGTGGCGGGAGGATCGAGAGCAGTTTTACAAACTCGCCCAAAAGATCGTTCGTAAGTCGCTGAGCCTTTAAGATGATGATGTCATCACCTGCGATGGCGCCCGGCGCTCTGTGATGAGTTCAGGGACATTTTTCTTTTTCCACCTCCTCGCTTCACAGCATTGATTGAACGTCTGTCGACTGAAGGAAGATGTGAGCATCCTCGTCACCATGGAAACCACAAACTCACACACACACACACACACACACACACACACACACACACACACACACACACAGCTGACGGACAGATCAATAAACTGATGGATGGACGACTGGAGGAAGTTTTTGATTGGCTGACACGTGTTGTGATCATTCTCGCAGTGACATCATCATCATCTTCACCTGGACCATTTCACACCGACAGTAGCAACGTCAGCCAATCAGACGCGTCCGTTCTCAGGTGACAGGTGTCATAAACACAGGTCACCATGACGACAATCAACAGCAATAATTAATAAGTAATGATCGAACATTTGAATATTTAAATAAAATCAGTAAACGTTCACGCATGTTGAACTCCGCCACATCAACAGGAAGAACACTTCAGGTTTTCACAATAAAGGTCTTATTAAATGATGAAATGAAGTCACATGATCTGACCCTTCAAAGTCATAAAAATGCTAAATGCTAACTGGCTAACTAATCAGCAGTTAGCTAGCTAGATAGCTACTGTTTTGCTAACTTTAGATGTGTTAGACGAGCTAACACGTAGCTAACACGTAGCATATTAAAGTACAGGAAAGAGGGAAGGTGGCCGAGTTTTGTTGAACTGTGATTGGATCACAGAGAGAAAAGGGGTGGGGCTTGTAAAGGGTCATTTGATCTTCCTTGTAGCATTTTGCTAACGAATGTGACGTTGATTTTTCTCCTGTGTTTAAACTTTGATTTCCATAGTTTGTGCTGCTGTCGGCGTGAACTCGTCTCCTGTCATGTACTCGTGTTCAGGTAGATTGAGAGCTTGTCGCCTCTCAGTTGGACTTTTTGCACTTTATTTCTTCACAGAGACGATCGAGCCGATTTTAGTCTGTTTCTTTAATTTGACTTTAATTTGAAAATACTGAAAATAAACTGAGTGAAAAAAAACCTGACGTGTTTACTCTGATTGTGAAAAGTAACAAAGTACTTTATACTTCAATGACTACGACAAGACTACGTCCAGGTTTTAGACAGTCTGCGGGGACGTCTCGGAGACTACGTCCAGGTTTTAGACAGTCTGCGGGGACGTCTCGGAGACTACGTCCAGGTTTTAGACAGTCTGCGGGGACGTCACAGAGACTACGTCCAGGTTTTAGACAGTCTGCGGGGACGTCACGGAGACTACGTCCAGGTTTTAGACAGTCTGCGGGGACGTCACAGAGACTACTTTGGTAACCATGGTGACTGGCTTCTTCTCGATGCCAACAGCAGCTGAGGCTCATGGGTACTGTAGTATTGTGTGGTACTGAAGTGAAATGAGATGTTCAGTGTCTGACAGCACAGGTGAGGTGAGTACCTGAGTCAGGTGACGTGTGTGTGATTACAGCAGCTTCCTGTCTGGACCTGCCTCTGACAAAAAACACACACATCAAAGAAACACCACCATCACTTAGTGTGTGTATGTGTATGTGTGTGTGTGTGTGTAGACGGGCCATTAGTGCTAAAACGGTGTGTGTTTACACACTCTGTTATTAGTGTGTGTGTGTTTGATATCTGAACATTTGAAATCATTAATAAAAAACACTCATACAAACATTATGCTAACGTAAGCTAACAGGCTAACCATTATGTTATAATATAAACATGCTAACAAGCTAATTCTAGCTAGAGAGGGAAACATTAGCCTTTTAGCTTATTGGCTAACAAGTAACCAAATAGCTTTGTTCTCTGTCAGCTGGTTAACCTAGCTTTTGCTAACATTGAATGTAGCTAATTAGACGAGCTAACATTCATTTTGTGTTCAAACTTTTGGTTGTTAGCTCGAAGCAGCCATTTTGTAGCCAACAACGTGCAAATTAGCTGTTCTCTGTATGCTAACCGCTAACGTTTCTCTTCAGTCACATTAATCTGACACTCCGTGACCCACAGTCATGTTGTTAGCTTGGCCCGTCGTGTCAGAACCTTGGACCGGTCCAGGTTCTGGAGCTCTGCAGCTGTTCCGGATTTGGACCCGGAGGATGGGGGCGTTCAGACACGTCTATGTGTAAACGAGGTTTTTGTTTTGGTTCGTGGTCCTCTGAGGTTTTTATCTTTATCGCTCACCTGTAGCAGAAACACTCCACAGATCTTATCCACATTCCTCAGCTCGGCTTTCATCTCAACGCCTCTGATCTGAACCGACCGCTCCACACGGCACCAACACTTCCACACTGTTTACACAGGACCAGGACCAGGACCAGGACCGCTCCACACAGCACCAACACATCCACACTGTTTACACAGGACCAGGACCAGGACCAAGACCAGGACCAGGACCAGGACCGCTCCACACGGCACCAACACATCCACACTGTTTACACAGGACCAGGACCAGGACCGCTCCACACAGCACCAACACATCCACACTGTTTACACAGGACCAGGACCAGGACCAGGACCAGGACCGCTCCACACGGCACCAACACATCCACACTGTTTACACAGGACCAGGACCAGGACCAAGACCAGGACCAGGACCGCTCCACACGGCACCAACACATCCACACTGTTTACACAGGACCAGGACCAGGACCAAGACCAGGACCAGGACCAGGACCGCTCCACACGGCACCAACACATCCACACTGTTTACACAGGACCAGGACCAGGACCAAGACCAGGACCAGGACCAGGACCGCTCCACACGGCACCAACACATCCACACTGTTTACACAGGACCAGCACCAGGACCAAGACCAGGACCAGGACCAAGACCAGGACCAGGACCAGGACCAAGACCAGGACCAGGACCAGGACCTGGACCAGGACCAGCACCAGGACCAAGACCAGGACCAGGACCAAGACCAGGACCAGGACCAGGACCGCTCCAACACATCCACACTGTTTACACAGGACCAGGACCAAGACCAGGACCAGGACCGCTCCACACGGCACCAACACATCCACACTGTTTACACAGGACCAGGACCAGGACCAAGACCAGGACCAGGACCAGGACCGCTCCACACGGCACCAACACATCCACACTGTTTACACAGGACCAGGACCAGGACCAAGACCAGGACCAGGACCGCTCCACACGGCACCAACACATCCACACTGTTTACACAGGACCAGGACCAAGACCAGGACCAGGACCAGGACCGCTCCACACGGCACCAACACATCCACACTGTTTACACAGGACCAGGACCAGGACCAGGACCGCTCCACACCGCACCAACACATCCACACTGTTTACACAGGACCAAGACCATGACCAGGACCAGGACCAGGACCAGGGCCGCTCCACACGGCACCAACACATCCACACTGTTTACACAGGACCAGGACCAGGACCAAGACCAGGACCAGGACCAGGACCGCTCCACACAGCACCAACACATCCACACTGTTTACACAGGACCAGGACCAGGACCAGGACCAAGACCAGGACCAGGACCGCTCCACACGGCACCAACACATCCACACTGTTTACACAGGACCAGGACCAGGACCAGGACCGCTCCACACGGCACCAACACATCCACACTGTTTACACAGGACCAAGACCAGGACCAAGACCAGGACCAGGACCAAGACCAAGACCATGACCAGGATCAAGACCAAGACCAGGACCAAGACCAAGACCAGGACCAGGACCAGGACCAGGGCCGCTCCACACAGCACCAACACATCCACACTGTTTACACAGGACTAAGACCAGGACCAGGACTAAGACCAGGACCAGGACTGCTCCACACAGCACCAACACATCCACACTGTTTACACAGGACCAGAACCAGGACCAGGACCAGAACCACTCCACCACACAGAACCAGGACCGCTAACAGGACCATACAATCACAGTTTAGTAACAGCTGTGTTAGCATGACGTGCTAACATTTAGCGTGCTGTGTGATGACAGCTAAAGTTTGATGGTTGATGAAGCTGCATCACTTCCTGCACTCGTGTTGCTCAGTGAGGATGAGCCGTGTTGACGAGGAGCTCAAACTGAGTTCAAAGTTGTTCTGATGGTTTAGCTCATAAATCTGATAAATCTGTGACACGCCCTGTGACCACATGGCACTCCAACACAAACATGAAACCGACGAGTTCAAACCTTCAAACATCACGGAGACGTTAACTGAGACATGAAAGGACGGATCAGCTGAGAGGAGACCGGATAAACCTAAATAATCCACCATGAACCAGAACCTGGATCAGGTCCAACAGGCAGAGACACGAATGAACCCACAGACCCAAAAAAACACCTGAGACTGTCTCTGAGACATCCCCACAGACTGTCTAAAACCTGGACGTAGTCTCCGTGACGTCCCCACAGACTGTCTAAAACCTGGACGTAGTCTCCGTGACGTCCTACAGACTGTCTAAAACCTGGACGTAGTCTCCGTGACGTCCCCACAGACTGTCTAAAACCTGGACGTAGTCTCCGTGACGTCCCCGCAGACTGTCTAAAACCTGGACGTAGTCTCCGTGACGTCCTACAGACTGTCTAAAACCTGGACGTAGACTCCGTGACGTCCTACAGACTGTCTAAAACCTGGACGTAGTCTCCGTGACGTCCTACAGACTGTCTAAAACCTGGACGTAGTCTCCGTGACGTCCTACAGACTGTCTAAAACCTGGACGTAGTCTCTGTGACGTCCCCACAGACTGTCTAAAACCTGGACGTAGTCTCCGTGACGTCCCCACAGACTGCCTAAAACCTGGACGTAGTCTCCGTGACGTCCCCGCAGACTGTCTAAAACCTGGACGTAGTCTCCGTGACGTCCTACAGACTGTCTAAAACCTGGACGTAGTCTCCGTGACGTCCCCGCAGACTGTCTAAAACCTGGACGTAGTCTCTGTGACGTCCCCACAGGTTTCTGAAGTGTGTGTGTTGTGTCTCAGGTGTGTCGGCATGTTGGGAGGAGGGCTGGTCAGACAGGTAGGAGGTGGAGCTCTGGTTCACCTGGGGAATTCCTGTGTACTGATCACGAACACACCTGAGGGAGCAGACATCAGTCACTTCTCTTTCATCTCATCAGACTTCATGTTTGTCTGAGACTTCAAAATAAAACACAGTCAATAAAATATGAAATGAAACAGAACCGGGCTCAGCAGCAGACAGACAGCTGTCTGTCTGTCTGTCTCTGTCTCTGTCTCTTCAGCTCCTCCCAGTCTTTTATATTTAAATGAGGGGGAGCGAGGTGCTCTCACCTGTCTCTCTCTCTCTCTCACCTGAAGCTGAAACATCAGTCAGTCTGCAGACGGCAGCATACAAGAGAGGACGACACAGAGCTGGTGAACAGGTGAAGAGGAGGACTGGTGAGGGTGAAGACCTGTTTCAGGACAGACGGACAGAAAGTTTCAGTTTGTCCATGAGGACGATGAAGGACGCCTCTGAAGCTTCACAGACGTCCAGGATCAGGACAAAGACGTCTGTCCTCTGACCAGGTTTGATTTTTATTTATTCATCATGAGACACAAATGTCTGCATGTCCTGCTGTGGACGGTATGTCCTTTCCTCACTTCCTGTCATCGCTCTTCTAATTCCAAAATAAAAGCACAGAATTATTAAAAATTTGATTCATTCTTTGTTTGAAATGTTTCAGTTCTGTGATGTCACCACTAGAGGGCAGTAAATCTGACACACTGCACCTTTAAACTCACCTGGTTTGTAGTTTTACCTGGCTGCTGCTCGATAAACAGTGACTGAGTTTACAGACGTCAGGTCGTCCTCACTAATCTGTCTGTGGACAGAGTCCTCTGATCGTACATCAGACTGAGATGCTAATAGTAAGCTAGCTCAGCCTAGTTTTACCTGATGATAAGCTAACAGGAGCTAGAAGCTAAATCTGAGCTAAGCTAATCGTAAGCTAACTTGCTGGTTCTAGATGCTACTAAGCTAATTTTTTAAGTCTTTCTGAACTTTTGTTTCTTCTTCTGCAGCTCTGACTCGGTGACGATCTGATGAACGACAAACATTCTGAAACATTTCTGTGCTTCAATCTGACGCAACATGACAGCGAGCAACGCGGGTCGGTGAGGTGGAATCAAACCCGCGTCATTGGCGGTACACATGCGTGATGCTGGCGTGTCGCTTCCTGCTGCTCACCTGGCTGCTCACCTGCCTGCTGCTCGCCACCAGAGTCCGAAGCCAGAGCTGGAGACCGTGCACAGGTACGAGGACGCAAACGTCCAACAGGATGAAGCTGATGATGTCACTAATTAAAATATGAAATATGTAAATAATGACTGGACAGTTAATTAACTAATTAACTTATTTGGAGCTACCTGGATGTAGAAGCTAATGCTAAGTTAGCTTTGAAAGTAACTCAGAGAAAACTAGATCTAGAAGTTTAGCCATACGCTAACGCTAATTCTGAGCTAATAATAAAACATACAAGTGACGTTAGCACAAAGCTAACTTTGAAGTTAGCCGCTAAAGCTAACTTCAAAATGAGGTCCAACAAACCGAAACAACTTGTTTAATCTTTCCTTCACGATAAAATCAGAAGACGTGTCGAGTGTTTCAGATGTTTCTCTGCTGCTTTCTGTCTCTGAAATGTGAGATGAGTTTTTGAGCATGTTGTCCCCTCCCTCCATTCATCTCCATTCATCCTGCTGCAGTAACAGAACAGTGTCGGAGGAGTTTAAAGGGGAATTCCAGCTAAAAGCTAACATGGAGCAGGGACAAAGATTTCACCTCCTCCTGCGTCTCCTCTTTCAACAGTCGTCTGTCCTCACTTTGTCTCTAAACTCAGATTTTAAATGTTTTTTTAAACGTTACTTAAACGTTGCTGCTGCTGTGTTTAATGTTACCACACAAATCAACGTTGTTCCATGTTACTGCGTACACTCGTACTACGTATACGTTACGTAACGTATACACAGTGTCAGATACATTATTAGCCCAACAACGTCAGCCCATTGTGGGTCATTGGGGGTCACCTGTGGGTCGTTGGGGTCATCTGTGGGTCGTTGGGGGTCACCTGTCAGTCATTGAGGCCACCTGTGGGTCGTTGGGGGTCACCTGTGGGTCGTTGAGGTCACCTGTGGGTCGTTGGGGGTCACCTGTCGGTCATTGAGGCCACCTGTGGGTCGTTGGGGGTCACCTGTGGGTCGTTGGGGTCATCTGTGGGTCGTTGAGGGTCACCTGTCGTTCATTGAGGCCACATGTGGGTCGTTGGGGGTCACCTGTGGGTCGTTGAGGTCACCTGTGGGTCGTTAAGATCACCTGTGGGTCGTTATGGTCCGTTAAGGTCACCTGTGGGTCCCTAAGGTCACCTGTGGGTCGTTAAGATCACCTGTGGGTTGTTGAGGTCACCTGTGGGTGTTGAGGTCACCTGTGGGTCGTCAAGATCACCTGTGGATCGTCAAGATCACCTGTGGGTCGTTGAGGTCACCTGTGGGTGTTGAGGTCACCTGTGGGTTGTTGGGAGTCACCTGTGGGTCGTTAAGATCACCTGTGGGTTGTTATGGTCCGTTAAGGTCACCTGTGGGTCCCTAAGGTCACCTGTGGGTCATTAAGATCACCTGTGGGTCGTTGAGGTCACCTGTGGGTCGTTAAGATCACCTGTGGGTCCCTAAGGTCACCTGTGGGTCATTAAGATCACCTGTGGGTCGTTGAGGTCACCTGTGGGTCGTTGAGGTCACCTGTGGGTTCATATTTCATAGTCCCTGTCAGCCTCATGAGGTCATCACCTGATTGGTTGAATGAACGGGTGTTTCTGTGCTCAGGTGTGTCGTTGTATTTCCTCCTCAGACCTGCTGCCTCTTGACCTGCTGGCCCGAGCCTTACCAAACCCAGGACAGGCCCCGCCCACACAGGTAGGACACCTGAGGGATGGAGGAGGTGGTGAGCAATGACAGAATAATGTGATGAACGTGTGAATGGATGAAATGATTCATGAAATGACCAATCAGGTGCAGATGGTTCAGTCCAGAGGGTCCAGAGGCCTCCGATTGGCCGGTGCCATGACAACAGCGCTGAGTTTCCCCGCCTCCCAAATCTTCACCAACTGTGACTACTTCCCTGCTGAGTTCTCATTGGTTGCCACGATCAAGACAGCGAGGCTGCGACAGAAGGTGAACCAGCAGAACCGTACAGAACCTGTTCTGGTCTGGTCCAGTCCGGTCTAACCTGGTCTTGCTCTCTCTGTTTCCAGAGGAACGAGTACATCTTCTCTGTGGTGGATGAGGAATCTGATTCGCTGTTGCTCGGGTTACGAATATCAGAGAACCGCCTCCACTTCCTGACCACGCCACCTGGTGTTAGTGGGCGGAGCCGGATGAGCTTTAAGGACGTCGGATTGGATGATAACCTCTGGCACACGGTGGTACTGGCGGTCACCGGACCGTACGCCACACTGACTGTCGACTGTGGACTGCCTCTGGAGCTGTGAGTCACCTTCAGACCGGGTCAGACCGGGTCAGACCAGGTCAGCCCGGTTTATTCTGGTTAACTTTAGTTAAAAAACAATCAGCGGTTCAGTTCAGTCTGGGTTTAACCCTGGTCTGGACCTCACACTATTCTTTGATGGTTCGGGATCCTGAAGCTGGACTCTGACAGAACCGGGTCAGGCTGTCATGTTAACTGGTGTTCTGTCTCCCAGTAAACAGGTCCAGTCCTTTCCCGGTGCTCTCAGCACCAGAGGGTCCAAGTTCTTCATCGGCAGCAGGAAGAGGATGAGGGGCCGCTTCTCTGTGAGTCCGTGATCCGGATCAGGACCATCGGCTGAAACCTGCCTGCTGGTTCTCATGGTTCTGTCTGTGTTCAGGGTCTGCTGCGTCAGCTGGTTCTACTTCCTGGTTCAGACGCCCGGCCCAGACTGTGTCCGACCTCTGAACCCGGCCTGGCTGAGCTGTCCGTCCCCCAGGTCCTAAAGTCCACTCTTCTGCAGCCCGACTACCACGGACCGATTTACCCGTATGGTAAGAACCAATCAGAACCAACGGGGTCTTCATCAGAGTAAATATATTTTACATCTACATGTTGTTACTCTGCTCTCTTGTGTGGTCACGTGTCACGTTTCACGGTCACGGTCACGCGTGTTCAGCTGTTGATGTATCGGATTCACATCGGGGCGCTGTGCCCGCTCAGTGTTGGTGGTTCTGGTTGTGATGGTATTAGAGATCTGGTAACCTGAGCTGGGAGATGACTGACAGGAAGGAAGAGCTGCTTCCTGTGTGTGTGTGTGTGTGTGTGTGTGTGTGTGTGTGTGTGGTTTCATGTTTCACTTTGATTGGTCTGTGCTACTGTTTGATGTGTGTTTCCATGACAACAGTGTCAAACTGGTGGTCAGGTGATGGACAGGTGCTGATTGCTCAGGTGTCAAACAGGAAACGAAAGATAATGTTAGCACTCGGCTTGTTGCTAATGTTAGCACTCGGCTTTTAGCACTTGGCTTGTTGCTAATGTTAGCACTCGGCTTGTTGCTAATGTTAGCACTCGGCTTTTAGCACTCGGCTTGTTGCTAATGTTAGCACTCAGCTTGTTGCTAATGGATCATGTGGTTGGTCTCAGTACTTGAATGTGTGAGCTTGGAGCTGAGCGTGGAGGTGAGCTGAGGCCTGAGGCTCAGTCTTAATGAACTCTGATGAATCTTTGTGACTCAGAGTTCATGTAAACCTGAAACAGTCTGAGGTGTGTTTGATTTATGTACCTGCCCACAGCGGAGTGCACTGCATACACAACAAAGTCAACTTGACTACAGACTCAACCTTTTGACCTTGACTCGATTAAAGAAACCTGATTTAAACACCTTGGTTTAAATCAACAATCTGAAGGAGGCAGAACTCGACAACAGAGACAGATCAACGATCCAACTGAAGAGTCGACGCATGCAGCACAAATATGTTTTAATGTTCAGCTCACGTTAGCTCGCTAACATTTATGAATACCAGCAGTATACATTAAGTATTAAATATATTACTGATTACTGTATTTTCATTGTTTAAATGTCATAGCATGCTAACAGATTATGGCTAAAGCTAACAGGTTGATATCATGCTAACAGACTGAGGCTAAAGCTAACAGATTGAAGCTAAAGCTAACAGCCTGAGACTAAAGCTAAAGTAAAACAGTGAGAGTAGTCTGAACATCTATGTGTACACTGCTAACAGGAGCTGCTAATGGCTAATTGAGCTAACTCTGTATAAGTTCCTCATTGTTCTGAGTTATCACACGCTAACAGAATGGCTCATAGCAGCACAGTGATGTTGTGTGTAGCGTTCAGTTGTGTATCTTTGGGGTAAATCAGTGGTTGTTCTGTCTCATTAGTCTGTCTGCTGTCCTTCAGCTCATGTTGACTGATGTTCACTGATCTCATAATGAAGACGTGTGTTTGAAAAGCTTCATTAACGCTGAACTGTCAGCTTACCTCCTCCTGGAAACCACACACACAGATCCAGTTACTGTTTGACTGTTTGACAAAGAAAGAAAGAAAGAAAGAAAGAAAGAAAGAAAGAAAGAAAGAAAGAAAGAAAGAAAGAAAGAAAATTTTCCAGCTGATTGTTTCCAAGCATAAAGGGACTTTCCATCACAGGTAACATGAAGTGTTCTTTAAACTTTAAACAGTTTTTACACTTAATATTTACCAGACTGTGACGTGACATCCCACAGACTGTCTAAAACCTGGACGTAGTCTCCGTGACATCCCACAGACTGTCTAAAACCTGGACGTGGTCTCCGTGACGTCCCCGCAGACTGTCTAAAACCTGGACGTAGTGTCTGTGACGTCCCCACAGACTGTCTAAAACCTGGACGTAGTCTCTGTGACGTCCCCGCAGACTATTTTAAAACCTGGACGTAGTCTCAGTCTTCCTGAAGACGTCTTGTTGTCTTATTTCAGAGGCAGAGGCTCGAGTGACTCTGGGAACTCGTCCTCCATGTTCTGGACCTGAACACGGTCAGCTGTGGTTCAACGCTCAGAAGAAAGAACTATTGATCTGTGACGGGATCACATGGAGGACGCTGCTGCAGAGTGAGAATGAACGTCTTTTAAATGTCCAACAAATGTTCTTCAAATGTGTCTCTTCTTCTGTCTCGTGTCTCTCGTGTCCTTTCTTCTGTCTCATGTCTCTTCTTCAATCTCATGTCTCTTCTTCTGTCTCATGTCTCTTCTTCTGTCTCATGTCTCTCATGTCTCTTCTTCTGTCTCATGTCTCTTCTTCTGTCTCATGTCTCTCATGTCTCTTCTTCTGTCTCATGTCACTCATGTCTCTTCTTCTGTCTCATGTCTCTCGTGTCTCTTCTTCTGTCTCATGTCTCTTCTTCTGTCTCATGTCTCTCATGTCTCTTCTTCTGTCTCATGTCTCTTTTTCTGTCTCATGTCTCTTCTTCTGTCTCGTGTCTCTTGTGTCTCTTCTTCTGTCTTGTGTCTCTTCTTCTGTCTCATGTCTCTTCTTCAGTCTCATGCCTCTCGTGTCTCTTCTTCTGTCTCATGTCTCTCGTGTCTCTTCTTCTGTCTTGTGTCTCTTCTTCTGTCTCATGTCTCTTCTTCAGTCTCATGTCTCTCGTGTCTCTTCTTCTGTCTTGTGTCTCTTCTTCTGTCTCATGTTTCTTCTTCTGTCTTATGTCTCTTCTTCTGTCTCATGTCTCTTCTTCTGTCTCATTTCTCTTCTTCAGTCTCATGTCTCTCGTGTCTCTTCTTCTGTCTCGTGTCCTCTGCAGATCAGCAGCGTCTGGACTATGTGGAGGACTACCAGGATCTGTACACCAGCTCTGAAACCTTTGACGTGGAGGTCTTCTCCATCCCGTCTGAAGGCCTGTTCATGGCAGCAGCTAACAGGTACTGAACACCTTGTGTAGGAGACCTGATCATGTACACATGAAGGTTCTGGTCCACGATGACCCTCATGTCTCCTCCTGCAGGGACTCTCGGCCCGGTTCTGGGATCTACAAATGGAGAGACGGGTCGTTCCAGCTGTACCAGAACATCAGCACTCAGGAGGCTCGAGCCTGGAAACACTTCACCATCGACGACAAGGTGAGAGTCCTCTGACCATGTGACCTGTGGTGGACTTGTGACTATGTGACCTGTGGTTGGCCTGTGGTTGACCTGGAACCATGTGACCTGTGGGCCTGTGGGTGTCCTGTGGGCCTGTGGTTGACCTGTGACCATGTGACCTGTGGTGGACCTGTGACCATGTGACCTGTGGTTGGCCTGTGGTTGGCCTCTGACCATGTGACCTGTGGTTGACTTGTGACCATGTGACCTGTGGTTGGCCTGTGGTTGGCCTCTGACCATGTGACCTGTGGTTGGCCTATGGTTGACCTGTGACCATGAGACCTGTGGCTGGCCTGTGGTTGGCTGTGAGTCTTTGATGTGTGCAAGATGAATCAGTCAGTGTTCAAACACACTCAGCTCTTTTCTTCTGACTCTGTTTGAACTCTAGTTTGTTGTTCTGGTTTGTTTGTTCAGTCGGGGGTTCATCCGTCCTGTCAAACACAGACAGGTGTGACAGGTGTGACGACCATATTTGGACGAGAGTGAGGAGCTGCTGGGTGACGTACAGCGAGTTGTTCTTGGTTTTGACAGTTTGATCTGAGTTTGTTGAGCCCACTGTGTCGGGCTCGCTCAAAACAACAGCCGGGGGAGCTGCCCTCTGCTGGACGCGAGAGAGAATTCAGCTGTAGGGCACCTCAGACCCTGAAGGTTCTTCACCCAGAGGTGATGGATTGGGCTGAGACCCGACTGATGACTGACAGGTGACCTTAATGACCCACAGGTGACCTTAACGACCGACAGGTGACCTTAATGACCGACAGGTGACCTCAACAGAGTGGTGTGTCCATGGGTCAGATGCCTCTCAGTGGTGTTGGATCGGGCTGAGACCCGGCTGGCGGTTCTGGTTCGTTGGTCTTTGTTTTGACACTTCTTTTTTCTCCGTCAGTTTTTCCTCGTGGTGGCGAACTCCAGGGAGGCGGAGCCTGAGCTGTCAGTCATCTATCGGTGGAATCAGCGGCGGCGGCGTTTCCTCCGTCACCAAACGCTTCAGACTCATTCGGCTCTGGACTGGGAGGCATTTCACATCCACAACCAGAGCTTCCTGGTGGTGGCCAATCACAGACAAGGTAAACATGACAGTCACATGACATTCAGTGATCCTGATTAATGTGATTGGCCGAGTTTAAACAGTGATTGGTTTGGGCGGCCCGAACATTAGCTCATAGTGCTAGTAAACAGAACTCTACTTCCTGTTTCATGGAGACTTTCAGAATAATAAAAAGAGTTTGAGATTTTGGAGATACTTGTGTTTCTTCTGACACAATATGAGCTCTGTGAACAGTTCATGTTTTACTTTGTGTTTGAGGAGGTGATGCTTTTATTTTGAAGGAGTAGGTCTCTTATTTTGGCTGCTGTCTTTAATAATGTCCCCGTCTGTCCTCAGCCAGAGACTCGAACCACAACATCCACAGTGTGATCTACAGGTGGAACATAAACACAAAGGTAACGCTGTCCAACATCACCTGTCCTGTCCTTGTCCACGTACTCGTCCTCTTACTCTTCCTGTCCTTGTCCACGTCCTCGTCCTCGTCCTCTTACTCTTCCCGTCCTTGTCCTCTTCCTCGTCCTCTTCCTGTCCTTGTCCATGTCCTCGTCCTCTTACTCTTCCCATCCTTGTCCTCTTCCTCTTCCTGTCCTCGTCCTCTTCCTGTCCTGTCCTTGTTTCATCTTGTTCTCTGTCCGTCCCTTCAGCTCTTTGAGGTGAACCAAACTCTGTCCACGTCCGGGGCGTATGATTGGGAGTTCTTCAGCATTGGACCGTACCACTTCTTGGTGGTCGCTAACACCTTCGACGGTCAGACGACGACCATCAGCTCCACCATCTACGTCTGGGTGGACGGATGTTTCCAGATCTTCCAGAACATTCCGGTCAGTCTATGTTGTCTTTGTGTCAGGGAGGTGAGTCACTACCTGTGAGTCAGGTTTTAGACAGTCTGCGGGGACGTCACAGAGACTACGTCCAGGTTTTAGACAGTCTGCGGGGACATCACAGAGACTACGTCCAGGTTTTAGACAGTCTGCGGGGACATCACAGAGACTACGTCCAGGTTTTAGACAGTCTGTGGGGACGTCACAGAGACTATGTCCAGGTTTTAGACAGTCTGCAGGGACGTCTCAGAGACTACGTCCAGTTTTAGACAGTCTGCGAGGACGTCACAGAGACTACGTCCAGTTTTAGACAGTCCTGGATGGTTAGTATCAGTGTGTATGTGGTGATAATGTGTGTTGTAGTGACCGGTGCAGCCTGGTGGGGGCGCTGCTCTTGGCTCTGTCAGTCTGTCAGAAGTTGAATTAAAGGTTCATGAAGATTTAACGTGTTTTTTGTGGTTTGAAGATCCAATAAAAGTCTCAGTGATGATCCGCCCTGATGGACGAGTCCAAACAGTCTGCTGCTGGAAACCCCCTCACACACACACTCACACACACACACACACACACACACACACACACACACACACACACACACACACACACACACACACACACACACACACACTCACTCCCATTCATTGCTCAGTACAGTCATGTGTTTGCCCTGAGTGATCTGGTCTTCAGTCTTCAGTCCTGATGGTACTCTCAGTCTCAGCAGATAAACACACAGCAGGTGTGTGTCATTCATTACACTGCTGTGGTTTCCTGACTTTTAATTGGAGGGTTTGTTTTTCTGTTTAATCAGAACGTTACTGAAACGTTTAGAGAACGTCTTTCATGTGATCGTCTGCCATCATGTTACTGTCTCATGACCACAGGACGTCCTGCTGCCACGTTTATGACAGGAAGAGACACACCACAGATCAACAGACTCCACAGACTGTCTAAAACCTGGACGTAGTCTCTGTGGCGTCCCCGCAGACTGTGTAAAACCTGGACGTAGTCTCCGTGACGTCCCGCAGACTGTGTAAAACCTGGACGTAGTCTCCGTGACGTCCCGCAGACTGTCTAAAACCTGCACGTAGTCTCCGTGACGTCCTCACAGACTGTCTAAAACCTTGACGTAGTCTCTGTGACGTCCCCGCAGACTGTCTAAAACCTGGACGTAGTCTCCGTGACGTCCTCACAGACTGTCTAAAACCTGGACGTAGTCTCTGTGATGTCCCCGCAGACTGTCTAAAACCTGGACGTAGTCTCCGTGATGTCCCCACAGACTGTCTAAAACCTGGACGTAGTTTCTGTGATGTCCCAGTGGTTGGTCAATCACTGCTATAAACTGAAGTTTTCATGATGGTTGTTTGACTCATTCTTGTCTCAGTCTTGTCTCAGTCTTTCCTCTAGGGAAGCAGCATAAAGACTTCAGCTTCCTGTGACATCACTTTCAGTAGAACCCAGTAGAGTCAGGCTCTAATGGTGTCAGTCTTCTCTCTGCAGACGGTCGGAGCGACGGACTGGGAGACGTTTCAGATCGACGGCAGGTTCTTTCTGGTTGTGGCCAACAGTCAGAAGGTTTCAGAGCAGGGCCCGAGTCTGTACAGCATCAACTCCACCGTGTACGAACTCAACACCTTCACACAGACCTTCATCCGCTTCCAGGACATCCTCACACACAGGTGACCAACCCGCTCGTCACACCTACACAGAGTCATGTTCTCCTGATGATAGCTTTGATTATATGACGTCATACTGGTCCAACAGGTTGGTGTTAGCATGACTGTTGGGCAACAGATCAGTCCATCTATTGACCAAACAGCTCATCGGCCCACAATGCAACTATTCAAATCAATGTGACAACCGGATCTGTAAGGGTTACGTTGACGTTGATGTTGACGTTGACGTTGTTGATGTTGATGTTGACATTGTTGTGGTTGTTGTTGTTGTTTTTGCCGTTGCCGTGTTCAGCGCTGTGGACTGGGAGTTCTTCACCATTGGAGAGGAGAAGTTTTTGGTCGTGGCCAATTCTCACGATGGCAGCTCGTACTCTCTGAACAGTGTCGTCTACAGGTCTGTACTTCCTGTCCGAAGGTGGAGGAGCGTCTGTTGGCGTTTGTTGGTGTCTGTGGTGTCTGTTGGTATCTGTTGCTGTCTGTTGGTGTCTGTTGGTATCTGTTGCTGTCTGTTGGTATCTGTTGGTATCTGTTGGTGTTGGTTGGCGTCTGTGGTGTCTGTTGGTGTCTGTTGGTATCTGTTGCTGTCTGTTGGTATCTGTTGGTGTTGGTTGGCGTTTGTTGGTGTCTGTTGGTGTCTGTTGGTATCTGTTGGTATCTGTTGGTGTTGGTTGGCGTCTGTGGTGTCTGTTGGTGTCTGTTGGTGTCTGTTGGTATCTGTTGCTGTCTGTTGGTATCTGTTGGTGTTGGTTGGCGTTTGTTGGTGTCTGTGGTGTCTGTTGGTGTCTGTTGGTGTCTGTTGGTATCTGTTGCTGTCTGTTGGTATCTGTTGGTGTTGGTTGGCGTCTGTGGTGTCTGTTGCTGTCTGTTGCTGTCTGTTGCCATCTGTTGGTATCTGTTGGCGTCTGTTGGCATCTGTTGGTGTTGGTTGGTGTCTGTTGCCATCTGTTGGTGTTGGTTGGCGTCTGTGCCGTCTGTTGCCGTCTGTTGGTATCTGTTGGTGTTGGTTGGCGTCTGTTGGTGTCTGTGGTGTCTGTTGCCGTCTGTTGCTGCAGACTTAGTGTATTTGAAGGTCTTAATATGTCTGTTTTAGGTGGCAGGGTTACGAGGGCTTCGTTCCCATCCACAGTCTGCCAACGTTCGGTTGCAGAGATTGGGAACACTTCAGGACTGATGAAGGCTCCTTCCTCATCTACTCCAGCGCCACTTCCAGGCTCAGCAAGGTGTTCAAACTCAGGACTTACTGAATCAAACCACTTCAATCCATGTTGTCTTCAGATCTGAGTGAAGTCTTCAGAGTTCAGCAGGTGACATCGTGTCAGGGCTCAAAGTAATTAATGAACTTAACTTATGTATTTAGCACTTTTCTTAAGCAGTTTATTCAAAAGTCGTTTAAGCTCAGCTGATAAGGATCATCAAAGCTATGAGGAGAACAGGGCTGTATCAATGTGCTGTTATGGTGTCAAGTGCTAGTATTGACTTTGTAGACTGATCTGAGCCTGTTTTTGTTCATGTGTAGTCAAATGGACTCCATTAGCAGTTAGCTGTATTAGCTGTTAGCAGCTCCTGTTAGTGGTGTACTCGTGGATGTTCAGACTTGATACTGAAGAAAAGTCAAACATGGAGACTGTCAGAGGAGTTCTGCAGCTTTCTGGACGAACATCAGAGATAACAATATGAGAAAAAGGAGTGTACTTCACCTCCTGCAGTAACTTTACCTCCTCGCATGATATCATTCAAGCTACGTCACCTTCAGGAGGCTAACTACAGTCACAGTGAAATTTCCCGGGCTCAAACATAAACCCAAAGATCCGGACCAGAATCTGTGCCGGTGGAAAACCGACACTGAGCATCAGGGTGGAGTTGGTCTGAGCATCAGGGTGGAGTTGTCTCACTTTCTGCCCTCCAGTGTAACGATCCAGAAGCTTATCACGAAAAGGTCACTGAGGTGGAAATAAAGGACGCACGCAACGTATCTCATACAGTGCTGCTCAAAAGTTTGTGAACCCTACAGCCATGGTCAGATTTTTAGTAAAAAATACTAAAATAACTTTATTTAATGTTAAGTTATACCCCAATTCACAATCCTAACATTCCAAATAATAGGCTCAAACTAAAGAAATGGTTATATTGTCATTCTTTATTTTTTTTTTTAAAAAGTGGTTTATTTAATTAAAAAAATCAGATTTCATGGGTGTAAAATTTTGTGAACCCCTTCATTTAATGCAACTCCTAACCTCAACCAAACAGTTCCTGCAGTGACTCATCAGTCTCTCATCTACATTGGAGGATATTTGCTATTACCAATGTTCTCGTGTCTCTTGTTAATATTTTAGAAGGTCGTCCACTTCTAGGCAGAGTTGTAGTCTTTGTCAGTGTTCTCCATTTGTAGATGATCTGCCTCACGATGGAACAATGAAGCTTCGTAGCTCCCCCCAGACAAATGTGCTGTCACTACCCTCTTCCTGAGGTCCTCTGAGATCTCACTTCCTCTCTGCGTGATTGGCCTGTATGGGTTCACCCGGGTAAGACTAAAGTGACCTAGTTTCATCTCTGTTTCAATCAGTAAACATCCCCAAACATCTCTGATGTCATTAGTCCATTTCAGTGGTTCCAGTTTGTCCCACCAGATTCTACTTAACTGCTTGTTTTAACCAATGCAGCTCAGGGTTCACGAACTGTTGCACCTACACAAGTTGACCAAAAACTCTTTTTATTTAGTCTTGACTACACAATTGATTTTTTTTAAATAGTATATTGAATTGATAAACCTGCACCTGTTATTTCATATAAAAAATGATGGTTTTGATTAAATAAGGAAATCAGGGTGAAACAATAGAAAAATGCTCAAGAGGTTCACAAACTTTTGAGCAGCACTGTATCTGAACTCTGTCTATCTGTGCTGACAGTGAACTTTATGTAACATGGCAGCTAGCTTTGAAACACGCGTTAGCTCGTGTCATTTAGTAAAAATAACATCAGGCAGTGTTTGTGAGAGATTTTGTTAGCAAGCATGAAGCTAAAGTTAATCAGCTCGCTGTAACCCAGCGACGCTGCATGTTTCTGACTAAAGACATTACACCACAAAAGCAAGCTAACGTTAGCTCATCTCACGTGATGTACATCACTCCAACATGGCCGACACATTTCACCTCATTCTTCCAGGATGACGTAAAAATATTAAACAAGGTGAAGAAGATTCACGTGACCACATCCTGTACCAAACATCGGAGCCTCGGCGGCTCAGCATAGCGAGAAAACGTCACGTGAAGCTTGTTATTGAATTTACGTCAAAGTGTGACTCAAGACATATTTTCAAAATAAGTGTACACTTTATTTTGAAAAGCAAAAGTGACTGAATTATTCTTTATTATTATTATTTAATGTTTGAAACTAGAAGAAATAAAATAACCTTTATGTAAATACCTGATAAGCTATCACAAAGATCAGACGTGTGAAAACTTCATGTTTGTTGTTATTATTCATCAATCAGCTGTTTTCAGATTTATTATTACAGATCGACAACAAAAAAAACTCAAATTAAAAAAGTTTTATCATGAAACAGTCATTTATTATTTTAGTTTGCTCGTAAATCTTTGATGACTTCAGGAAAAACGTGTTTAAATATATCAATGATTATCTGTTTACTTTTATTTTGAAATATTTCTGTTTTTTCATTTCCAGTTTTGTTTTATTTTGACGTTTCTGAACGTCTGAAGTTTTAAACTTTAAAGTTTTGAATAAAATGAGTAAGTGGCTACTTTTACTGGAGTATCTGAGAAGATTCCACAGGGAGCGCACACTGACAGTCTGGTGGACGTGAAGCCAGAATAAAGACTCATTGTGGAGAATGAGGGACAGGTGAGCAGGAGTCAGGTGACTGGGACAGATGGGACATCTGGTGGACAGGTGGAGAACAGCAGGTCTGAGACTTCCTGGACTGACCTGATGGAGCTCAGCTCAGAAACTTTCTTTAGATAAATATGAAGCTTTGTTACAGATCACAGCTGTTTGTAATAAACATGTTTTTATTTCAGCTTTAAAAATGAACATTAAATATTTTCTATGTATTCAATGAATGTTAATAAAGTCAAACTGTATCTGAACTTTTTCACTCAAAACATTTTTATTTATTTAAAAATGTACATTTGAATTAATATTATTTTATATATTATTATTATTTTAATAAAATGTCATTTTAATTTCAAACGTAACGAAACATTTAATTAAAATAATAATAATAATAATAATAATAAAAAGAAGAAGAAACGGTCGGCAGGTGTCACTATTTTACCTATCACTGTTTCCGGTCCCGTGACCGTGTGTTTCCGGTGTGAAAGGTCGTGTTCCCTTGTTTGAATGTGCTAACAGCAGTTAGCAGCGTTAGCAGCGTCAGCTGTTCGCTGGGCCTTCTTGTATTTGTAGTTTGTAAAGTGTGCTCTTTGTAGTTCTGACGTCACTCTTCACCGGGTGTTTTGGCGGTTGGTGAGAGGAGCGCGCGCAGCTTCAGGTACGAACTCTTTCCGCTGTTAGCATGTGAGCTAACAGGCTAACTGCAGTCTGTTAACTGTTAGCTGGTTCCGGCACTAACGGAGCCGGTAGAACCGGTCCTGTCCGGTCTTGGAGCCGGTTCTGTAGCCGGTTCTGTAGCCGGTGTTGTTCGGTGCTGTCTCTGCAGTTTAACTGAACACGAACGCGTCATCAGATTCTGGTTCTGTTCACGTTATTTTGTCTACCTGGTCTCTGTTCTACAGACGTGGATCAGAACCTGTTGATGGGAAGGTCCTTCAGAACTGGACCTGTTGCCATAGCAACAAGTCCTTAAACCCAGACCTGTCATTTAAAGATGGCTGCCACGTGATGTGCTCCAGGCAGGACCAGGACCAGAACCAGGATTTAGGCTGCAGTCCAACAGTCAGTTTGTCTCAAGAAGGTTCCTCACTGAAGTGTTAACGTGTCCGCCATGATAAGAGCTGTTTGAATCCTCTGACTGTGAAGGAAAGGAGCTTCAATGCTTCCTTTATTATCTCCTTTAGCATAGGATACACGGACCATCCTTTAGGAAAGGAAAGGAGCTTCAATGCTTCCTTTATTATCTCCTTCAGCATAGGATACACGGACCATCCTTTAGGAAAGGAAAGGAGCTTCAGTGCTTCCTTTATTATCTCCTTTAGCATAGGATACACAGACCATCCTTTAGGAAAGGAAAGGAGGTGACCGCACAGAGAGTAAACACAGAGTCCAAACTGTTTGGAACTGTGCCATCCAGCGTCCTGCAGATCATCATGAAGTTCCCGTTGCTGATTCATCATATATCTTTGCCATAACTTGCTAATATGTTTCTCTATGAGTGGACAGGAGGGTGAGCGCCCATACCAGCTAACAAACACTTCATCTGCCTTCTGTGACAGGTGGACAATATTCATTATTATTTGAACTCTGACGTTGATGATGACGTCACATTTGTCACCGGGTTGTCCACGTTTATATTTCCTGCATGAAACAACACGGTCAGAGCGCGGGGAGTATCTAGGAAGGAGTTTTGTAGTCCATCTTCTGGACTTTGTAGTTTTACCACAGATCACGTCAATAACATTCACCGTCGCTTCATGACGTAGTCTAGTGTAAGAGCAGTCGTCTTCTCCTAACTCCTTATCACCTCTCCTTCACATCTTTCCTCATCACCTCTCCTTCACGTCTTTCCTCATCACCTCTCCTTCACATCTTTCCTCATGACCTTGTGACGTTTTCCATGGAGGTTAAGGAAAAGTGGTTAGGAAACGACTTAGGAGCTCATTTTTTGACTATTCGACCCAATGTCTGTGCTTCTGACCAATCACAGGGTTCGATGTCTCTCACCTGGTCGGGCAGGTGTGTCAGAGCTCGTTTCATCATCCTCTGAAGCACACCACCATTTTTTCCTGATCGCTACTGAGCACGTGTAGAGACGAGATCGTTAATGACATCACTGTGTGGTTATGACATCATTCCTGTGTCTCCGCCCAGAACCACAGAAGAAGAAGAGCACCTGTCATCATGGAGTCAGAGCTGCTGATTGGGTGGCAGCAGGAGAAGGTGGAGCTCACACAGGAAGTGTGTCGTCTGCAGGAGGAGCTGGCGGAGAGCCGAGCGGAGAGAGAGGAGGTGGAGTCGAGGAGCAGAGCTCTGAATGAACGGGTGAGGAGGAGGAGGAGGAGGAGGAGGAGGAGGAGGAGGTCATGTGATCATCATGTGAATCTAACCAATCATCTTTCTCTCTCTCTCTCCAGCTGTCCCAGTCAGTGTCTCCCTCGCTCGCCCTCTCTCTGAGGGTGGAGGAGGAGCAGAGGGAGTGGAGGAGGAGGGTGAGGGAGGGGAGAGAGAGGGAGGCCCGACAGGCGCTCCTCATCCACCGCCTGCAGAACAAGGTGAGAGCAGACGCCAGGTTACAGTACTCTGAGTACTCTATGAGTACATGTACATGAGTAAAGTACTGTGGTGTGTTCAGGTGTTGGAGTACAGAGAGAGATGTCAACATGTAGAAGTACAACTACAGGAAGAACGAAGACTACTCATCAACACAGAGGTCAGTACTATGAGTACTACTACTGACACTATGAATACTACTGATATACTAAATCATCAAATCAATTCAAATCAGATCAGATTTTATTTGTACAGTCCAAAGTCACAAAGTACATTTTCCTCTGAGGGCTTTACAATCTGTACAGGGAGTGACACCCTCTGTCCTTAGACCCTCGGTTCGAGTGAGGAAAAACTTGCCCACAAAAAACCCTTTTAACAGGGAAAAAAGGTGGAAGAAACCTCAGGAAGAGCCACAGAGGAGGGATCCCTCTCCCAGGACGGACAGACGTGCAATAGATGTCACGTGTACAGAACAAGTCAACACAAACATATTGTACAATTACAATGACTGATAAAATGACAATGAATTACAATGAATGATAAAATGATTACAGTAGCAGTGGAACCTGTGATAGAGATAGAGAGACACAGATGCACAGCAGCAAATCATTAACTAACTATAAACTGTAATGGAGATATGGTAGCAATAATGACAGTAATAATATATGTAGTGGACGTCATGCAGGACCACAGCAGCAGCCACGATCCATGAGAACCTGCTGGACGAGAGAGCACAGAGACTCCAGGGAAGAAGTTTAGTTAGTAACATGCATTAATGAGACATGTATGTCCACTGATGGTGAGAGAGAGAGAGAGAGAGAGAGAGAGAGAGAGAGAGAGAGAGACAGAGAGAGAGAGAGAGAGAGAGAGAGAGAGAGAGAGAGTGACAGTCTAGTCCTATGGCAGCATAACTAAGGGATGACCTGAGCCAGCCCTAACTATAAGCTCTATCAAAAAGGAAAGTCTTAAGTCTACTCTTAAAGGTGTTGACCGTGTCTGCCTCCAGAACCCAGAATGGTAGTTTGTTCCACAGAAGAGGAGCCTGATAGCTGAAAGCTCTGGCTCCCAATCTACTTTTGGTGACTATAGGAACCACAAGGAACCCAGCATTCTGAGAGCGCAGTGTTCTAGAGGGGTAGTAAGGTACTATGAGCTCTTTTAGATATGATGGTGCCTGACCATGAAGAGCTTTGTAAGTAAGGAGAAGAATTTTAAATTCTGTTCTAGATTTAACAGGTAGCCAGTGCAAGGAAGCCAGAATGGGAGAGATGTGATCTCTGATCTTGGTTCCTGTCAGAACACGTGCAGCAGCATTCTGAATTAGCTGCAAAGTCCTCAGAGACTTATTGGAGCAGCCTGATAACAATGAGTTACAATAGTCCAGCCTAGAAGTAACAAATGCGTGGACTAGTTTTTCTGCATCTGAGACACGATGCGTCTGATTTTGGCGATGTAACGTAAGTGGAAGAATGCAGTCCTCGAAATTTGTTTTATGTGGACATTAAAGGACAAATCCTGATCAAAAACAACTCCAAGATTCTTTACGGTGGAGCTGGAGGCCAGGGTGATCCCGTCTAAAGTAACTAAGTCTCTAGAAAGAGAGTTTCTGAGGTGTTTGGGTCCAATTACAAGAACTTCAGTTTTGTCTGAATTTAACATCAGAAAATTGTAGGTCATCCAACTTTTTATATCCTTAAGGCATGCTTGGAGTTTAGTTAACTGATTGGTTTCATCAGGCTTGATTGATAAATATAATTGGGTGTCGTCAGCATAACAATGAAAATTAATGGAGTGATTCCTAATAATGTTCCCTAGAGGAAGCATATATAAACTAAATAGAAGTGGTCCTAGTACAGAACCTTGTGGGACTCCATGACAAACTTCGGTATGCATGGAGGATTCATCATTGACGTGAACAAACTGAGATCGATCTAAGAAATACGACTTAAACCAGCTTAGGGCGGTTCCTTCGATGCCAGTTTGATGTTCCAGTCTCTGTAAAAGAATTTGATGGTCAATGGTGTCAAATGCGGCACTAAGATCTAACAGGACAAGTACAGAGATGAGTCCTTTGTATATATGTATGTATATGTATGGCTGACAGGAACAAGGTCCTCACACTCTTCAGGGGACAAAGGAGAGGAAAAGTCCCGGCCCCGACGGCATCAGAGGCCGTATGTTAAAGAACTGTGCTGCACAGCTGGCAGACATTTTTGTTTTATTTTCAAAATGTCCTTACATCTCCACGTCGTTCCTCGTCTTTGGAAAGATTCAGTTATTGTTCTGGTGCCTAAAAAGAAGGTTCCAGAGTCAGTGATTTTAGGCCTGTGGCGCTCACATCCCTCACTATGAAGACTCTAGAGAAGATTGTGAAGGACGAACTCTTGAATTCTGTCCAGGAGCACAGCGGGGGGTGGAAGATGCAGCATGCACTCTTTTTAATTTAATCCATACTCATCTCGAGGGTGCAAAGAGCTTTGTGCGGCTGCTTTTAATTGCATCCAACCACATATTTTAGCAGAGATTTTAAAGAGTACTTTATATATCGATCCCAGTCTTATCTGTTGGTTGATGAACTTTTTAACTAACAGGTTTCAACGTGTGAGAGTGAATTATTTTATATACAAATGCATGCCAAAGCTGCAGCACACAGGCGTCATATCATTAAGTTTGCTGACGACTCGGCAATAGTGCGACCCTGAACATGGCAATATTTTAAAGTGGTGTCGTCCTTTATTAACATTAACGTGGCAAAAACTAAAGAAATGTTGATTGATTTTCGAAAGAATCGCCCCACCCTCTCTTCTACCTTCATTAACGATCAAGCAGTTGAAGTGGTGAATCAGCACAAATACCGTGGTATCACAATCAATGACTCACCTTCGAGCCACATGTTGACGCTGTCTGTAAAAAAAAAAATCACATCAACGCATGTTCTTTTATCGTAAACTTTGCAATTTTAATGTGGACAAGACTTTGATGACGATGTTTTACTGTTGTTTTATTGAAACTATCCTTTCCTTTGCTTGTGAGCTGGTTTGGGTCCCTCACTCTTAAAAACAAAAACAGGCTGCAGTACATAGTTAAGGTGAGTGGCAAAACTGCCCACTGCCCGCTGACTGATTTAAATTCTTTATATGAGACGAGGACCCTGAAGAGGGCACAGTCAGTCCTGACCGACCCAGGTCTCCCCTGAACAGCTGCTTCATGTTGTTGCCGTCTGGCCGCAGATTGTGTCTGGCTGACTGCAGAACAAACAGACAGACGAGCTCTTGAGTCCCTGCTGCTACAGGCTTTGTTAATAACTCAGTGTGACATGTGGAACCTTGTGTACTGTGTATTTTGGTTGTTGTGTTTGTATATGTGTTGTTTATGTTACATCCTGCTGTTGCACAACGAATTGCTGCACAACGTTATTGTTGTTGCACCCCGAGGGGCAATTCGTTACTACTGACACTATGAATACTACTGACACTATGAATACTACTGACACTATGAATACTACTGATACTATGAATACTACTGACACTACTGACACTATGAATACTACTGACACTATGAATACTACTACTGACACTATGAATACTACTGACACTATGAATACTACTACTGACACTATGAATACTACTGACACTATGAATACTACTGACACTATGAATACTACTGACACTATGAATACTACTACTGACACTATGAATACTACTGATACTATGAATACTACTACTGACACTATGAATACTACTGACACTATGAATACTACTACTGACACTATGAATACTACTGACACTATGAATACTACTGATACTATGAATACTACTGACACTATGAATACTACTGACACTATGAATATTACTACTGACACTATGAATACTACTGATACTATGAATACTACTACTGACACTATGAATACTACTGACACTATGAATACTACTACTGACACCATGAATACTACTATGAATACACTGACACTATGAATACTACTACTGACACTATGAATACTACTGATACTATGAATACTACTACTGACACTATGAATACTACTGACACTATGAATACTACTGACACTATGAATACTACTACTGACACTATGAATACTACTGACACTATGAATACTACTACTGACACTATGAATACTACTGACACTATGAATACTACTACTGACACTATGAATACTACTGACACTATGAATACTACTGACACTATGAATACTACTACTGACACTATGAATACTACTGATACTATGAATACTACTGACACTATGAATACTACTGATACTATGAATACTACTGACACTATGAATACTACTACTGACACTATGAATACTACTACTGACACTATGAATACTACTGATACTATGAATACTACTACTGACACTATGAATACTACTGATACTATGAATACTACTACTGACACTATGAATACTACTGATACTATGAATACTACTACTGACACTATGAATACTACTACTGACACTATGAATACTACTGACACTATGAATACTACTACTGACACTATGAATACTACTGACACTATGAATACTACTGACACTATGAATACTACTGACACTATGAATACTACTGACACTATGAATACTACTGATACTATGAATACTACTACTGACACTATGAATACTACTGACACTATGAATACTACTGACACTATGAATACTACTGACACTATGAATACTACTGATACTATGAATACTACTGACACTATGAATACTACTGATACTATGAATACTACTACTGACATGAATACTACTGACACTATGAATACTACTGACACTATGAATACTACTGATACTATGAATACTACTACTGACACTATGAATACTACTGATACTATGAATACTACTGATACTATGAATACTACTACTGACACTATGAATACTACTGATACTATGAATACTACTACTGATACTATGAATACTACTTCTAAAACTATGAATACTAGGACTGATACTATGAATACTACTACTAGACGTTCTGTAGATGGACGTTCTGTGGACGTTCTGTAGACGTTCTGTGGACGTTCTGTAGATGGACGTTCTGTAGATGTTCTGTGGTCGTTCTGTAGATGGACGTTCTGTAGATGTTCTGTGGACGCTTTGTAGACATGTGGACGTTCTGTAGATAGATGTTCTGTAGACGTTCTGTAGATGGACGTTCTGTAGACGTTCTGTAGATGGACGTTCTGTAGACGTTCTGTAGATGGACGTTCTGTAGATGGACGTTCTGTAGATGTTCTGTGGACGTTCTGTAGACGTTATGTGGACGTTCTGTAGATAGACGTTTTGTAGATGTTCTGTAGACGTTCTGTAGATGGACGTTCTGTAGATGGACGTTCTGTAGACATTATGTGGACGTTCTGTAGATAGACGTTCTGTAGATGTTCTGTAGACGTTCTGTAGATGGACGTTCTGTAGATGGACGTTCTGTAGATGTTCTGTGGACGTTCTGTAGACGTTATGTGGACGTTCTGTAGATAGATGTTCTGTAGACGTTCTGTAGATGGACGTTCTGTAGATGTTCTGTGGACGTTCTGTAGACGTCATGTGGACGTTCTGTAGATAGATGTTCTGTAGACGTTCTGTAGATAGACGTTCTGTAGACGTTCTGTAGATGGACGTTCTGTAGACGTTCTGTAGACGTTCTGTAGATGGACGTTCTGTAGACGTTCTGTAGATGGACGTTCTGTAGACGTTATGTGGACGTTCTGTAGATAGACATTCTGTTGATGTTCTGTAGACGTTCTGTAGATGGATGTTCTGTAGACATTCTGTAGATGGACGTTCTGTAGATGTTCTGTGGACGTTCTGTAGACGTTATGTGGACGTTCTGTAGATAGATGTTCTGTAGACGTTCTGTAGATGGACGTTCTGTAGACGTTCTGTAGATGGACGTTCTGTAGATGTTCTGTGGACGTTCTGTAGACGTTATGTGGACGTTCTGTAGATAGATGTTCTGTAGACGTTCTGTAGATGGACGTTCTGTAGACGTTCTGTAGATGGACGTTCTGTAGATGTTCTGTGGACGTTCTGTAGACGTCATGTGGACGTTCTGTAGATAGATGTTCTGTAGACATTCTGTAGATAGACGTTCTGTAGACGTTCTGTGGATGTTCTGTAGATGGACGTTCTGTGGACGTTCTGTAGATAGATGTTCTGTAGACGTTCTGTGGATAGACATTCTGTAGATGGACGTTCTGTAGATGTTCTGTGGACGTTCTGTAGACGTTATGTGGACGTTCTGTAGATAGATGTTCTGTAGACGTTCTGTGGACGTTCTGTGCTTGCTGTGATAAACTAAATGAATGTGAAGAAAGTGACACGTCTTAGTAACGAGGTCGTGGTGTCGTGGATGCAGTCTGACAGGATGTGTGTGTTTTCCAGCAGAGGATCAGAGATGAGCACAGTGACTCTCTGGAGAGCGCCCTCATCAGGCTGGAGGAGGAACAACACAGGTAAATGACTGTCAAGGACTGACAGAGATCAGTGGGACGTGGCCCCTGTACTTCCATGATGCTCTCTGTTTCTTCAGGTCTGTCGGCCTGGCTGACACCAACGCTCTTCTCCGGGAGCAGCTCAGCCAATCAGAGCAGGCCAACCAGGCATTGAGGGAGAACCTCCAGCAGCTGACGTCGGATTGGACGAGAGCCATGAAGGAGACGGAGCAAAGAGAGGAAGACTGGCAGAGAGAGAGGGAGGTCTGTGGTTTGCCCTGTTAGCTCCACGGTTAGCTCTGTTAGCTCCGTGATTAGGTGTGTTAGCTCCACGGTTAGCTCTGTTAGCTCCGTGGTTAGCTCCGTTAGCTCCATGGTTAGCTCTGTTAGTGCCGTGGTTAGCTCTGTTAGCTCTACGGTTAGCTCTGGTAGCTCCGTGGTTAGCTCTGTTAGCTCCATGGTTCGCTCTGTTAGCTCCACGGTTAGCTCTGTTAGCTCCGTGGTTAGCTCTGTTAGCTCCGTGGTTAGCTCTGTTAGCTCCATGGTTAGCTCTGTTTGCGCCGTGGTTAGCTCTGTTAGCTCTACGGTTAGCTCTGGTAGCTCCATGGATAGCTTTGTTAGCTCCATGGTTCGCTCTGTTAGCTCTACGGTTAGCTCTGTTAGCTCCATGGTTAGCTCTGTTAGCTCCATGGTTCGCTTTGTTAGCTCCATGGTTCGCTCTGTTAGCTCTACGGTTAGCTCTGTTAGCTCCATGGTTAGCTTTGTTAGCTCCATGGTTCGCTCTGTTAGCTCTACGGTTAGCTCTGTTAGCTCCATAGTTAGCTCTGTTAGCTCCATGGTTAGCTCTGTTAGTTCTACGGTTAGCTCTGTTAGCACCATGGTTAGCTCTGTTAGCTCTACGGTTAGCTCTGTTAGCTCCATGGTTAGCTCTGTTAGCACCATGGTTAGCTCTGTTAGCTCTACGGGTAGCTCTGTTAGCACCATGGTTAGCTCTGTTAGCTCTACGGTTAGCTCTGTTAGCTCCATGGTTAGCTGTTTTCTTTGATTTTAAGGTGGAACCTTCACACTGAACTGTTTGCGTGTGTGTGTTCAGGGTAGATCCGGTCATGTGGGTCAGCAGCAGGCTCGGTTGTTGTCAGTCTGGAGGTCTGTGGTCGCTCTGAGGCGACACTGTTACACTGTGAAGACCGCCGCAGACAGGTACGTCTGAATCGCAGGTAACTACTTTAACTATAAGTCTAATGGGTCAGTTCACACATTTACACTCACCTGTCTGTCTGTCTGTCTGTTTGCCTGCCTGTCTGTCTGTCTCTCTGCCTGCCTGTCTGTCTGTCTCCCTGTCTGCCTGCCTGTCTCTCTGCCTGTCTGTCTCCCTGCCTGTCTGTCTCCCTGCCTGCCTGCCTGTCTGTCTGTCTGTCTCTCTGCCTGCCTGTCTGTCTGTCTCCCTGTCTGCCTGCCTGTCTCTCTGCCTGTCTGTCTCCCTGCCTGTCTGTCTCCCTGCCTGCCTGCCTCACTGCCTGCCTGTCTGCCTGCCTGCCTGTCTGTCTATCTGTCTGTCTGTCTCACTGCCTGCCTGTCTGTCTGTCTCCCTGCCTCACTGCCTGCCTGTCTGTCTGTCTGACTGCCTGCCTGTCTGCCTGCCTGTCTGTCTGTCTCACTGCCTGCCTGTCTCCCTGCCTGTCTGTCTGCCTATCTGTCTATCTGTCTCACTGCCTGCCTGTCTCCCTGCCTGCCTCACTGCCTGCCTGTCTGCCTGCCTGCCTGTCTGTCTGTCTGTCTGTCTGTCTGTCTGTCTGTCTGCAGGGACCTGTGGCAGCTCAGGGCGGAGTTTTCTCGTCTCTCCTCCTCACTCCTCTCTAGCTGTGACTCATTCTCCTCTTCCCTGAGGCTCAGCACTCCTCCCATCAAACCCTTCTCTCTGCCTCCTCCTCTCCTCCCCTCTGACCTCCCTCCACCTCCCCCCTCTCCTCCTCTGTCCTCCACCTTGGTTGCCCCTGCTCCGGACTCCTCGCCATCTGTTCCTCTTCTCACATCCTCCTCCACCCTGGGCACCTTCACCTTAGGAGAGCTGGAGGCCAACAAGGAGGAGGAGCGAGAGAGGAAGGAGGAAGAGGAGCGAGAGAGGAGGGAGGAGGAGCGAGAGAGGATGGAGAAGGAGCTTTCCGAGCTGAAGCTTCTTCATGAGACGACGGTTTTCCAGCTGAATGAACGGTAACATATAGCACTTAGCAACTGAGCTAACTAACATGCTAACAAGTCCCTGGAGTTCCCCTGGAGTTCCTGTGCTCTGTCGTCCAGCAGGTTCTCATGGATCGTGGCTGCTGCTGTGGTCCTGCATGACGTCCACTACATATATTATTACTGTCATTATTGCTACCATATCTCCATTACAGTTTATAGTTAGTTAATGATTTGCTGCTGCTGTGCATCTGTGTCTCTCTATCTCTATCACAGGTTCCACTGCTACTGTAATCATTTTATCATTCATTGTAATTCATTGTCATTTTATCATTCATTGTAATTGTACAATATGTTTGTGTTGACTTGTTCTGTACACGTGACATCTATTGCACGTCTGTCCGTCCTGGGAGAGGGATCCCTCCTCTGTGGCTCTTCCTGAGGTTTCTTCCACCTTTTTTCCCTGTTAAAAGGGTTTTTTGTGGGCAAGTTTTTCCTCACTCGAACCGAGGGTCTAAGGACAGAGGGTGTCACTCCCTGTACAGATTGTAAAGCCCTCAGAGGAAAATGTACTTTGTGACTTTGGGCTGTACAAATAAAATTTGATTTGATTTGATTTGAAGTAGTTAGCGACAAGAACAGTTAGCTCCATGGTTTGCTCTGTTAGCTCTGCGTAGCAGCAGTTGTATTCCTGTGGTGGTCAGTCTATGGTCTAGTTTATTGTTTTTATTTATTAGATGCTGTCTACCTGCAGAACACTTGTCTGTCTGACACCCTGTCCATCTGACACACTGTCTGTCTGACACCTGTCTGTCTCTCTCAGGATAGCAGAGCTGTCTCTCTCGCTGCAGGCTGTGGACAGTCAGACGGAGGACAGAGAGCAAGTAGTAGAGAGACACAGAGAGACAGAAACAGTCCTAGAGTCAGTGAGTCAGGCTGTCATCAAACTGGTGAGTCCTCCACTTCCTGTTTCCTGTGTGGGCGTGGTCTCCTCACCTGGTCAGCAGGTGTTGTGGTCTCTTAACCTGTCTCATGTCTTCAGTCCAGAGTCGTGGGGACCAGCAGGGTCCCCTCAGACCATGTCCTCAGTCTGGACCTGTCCTCGATGCTGTCCGTCCTGTCAGACGCAGAAAGCGCCCTCCAGAGGAGACACGGGGAGCTGCAGGTCAGTCACAGACCACCACCAGGACTGCTGCAGGTCAGAGGTCAAGCAGGTGTTGACCTGTGTGTGTGTGTGTGTGCGTGTGTGTGTGTGTGTGTGTGTCAGGGGGCGGAGCTATCTCTGCGGCAGCTCGGGGAGGAGCAATCAGCTCTGCAGCTCCGACTGAAACAGCTGGAAGACGACAACGAACATCTGCACAGGCACACACAACACACACAGCTGGAGCTCACACACACTGTGGACACACTGAGCAGGTACACACACACACACACACACACACACACACACACTCAAACTTAACCGCCATAAGGCCACGCCCCCTGTAGTGACCGTCCTCACCTGTCTGTCTTTCAGGGAGCATGAGCTGTTGTCCTCTCTGCGTCTGGAGCTGGAGGAGGTGCAGCAGAGGGAGGAGGAGGTGAAGAGAGAGAATGACAGGCTGAGGAGGGAGAGAGACAGACAGGAGGAGAGAGAGACACACAGACGGTACGTTACTGCACTCCATCAGACCAGATGTTCACTGCAGAGCCACAGACGTTTGCTCACTGAATGATGATGATGATGATGATGATGATGATGATCTGGTTTTGTTGATCTGGTTTTGTTGATCTGGTTTCGTTGGTCTGGTTTTGTTGATCTGGTTTTGTTGATCTGGTTTCGTTGGTCTGGTTTTGTTGATCTGGTTTCGTTGGTCTGGTTTCGTTGATCTGGTTTCGTTGGTCTGGTTTTGTTGATCTGGTTTCGTTGGTCTGGTTTCGTTGATCTGGTTTCGTTGGTCTGGTTTTGTTGATCTGGTTTTGTTGATCTGGTTTTGTTGATCTGGTTTCAGGGTGGAGGCTGAACTGTTGGAGAATGTCCAGCTGACGGAGAGAGAAGCTCTGCACCGGATGGAGATCCATACTCTGAAGGTGATGAACCAGTCTGTGGTTCACTCTCCTGTCTGTCTGTCTGTCTGTCTGTCTGTCTGTCTGTCTTTAATCCTCTCTGCCTGTCTGTCTGTCCTCCTGTCTTCCTGTAGGGGGCGTTGGAGAGGCAGCAGTTGGACAGACAGAGAGCAGAAGAAGAAGCTGCTGACAGCAGAGACGCCCTGCAGAAGGTAAAGACGGTCACCTGATCACATGAAGACACATGATCAGACAGCAGCCTCCATACGTATGTTGTCTCCACATATAAGAGAATATGAACACTACACTACTTAGAAGATTTTCCATAAAAACCTTCAAGAAATGAGTTTAAATAGGACAAAATGAATATGAAATGTATCCACGGACGAGGTTATAAATAATGATTTTTAAATGAAATAATAATTGTTTCCTTCAAACGTTCATCACTGAATCCTCCATCTGTCAGTTGAAGGTGATCTGAAGAGATTTCCTCCCATGCTTCCTGAAGCACCGACCACAGGTTGGACTGTCTTGATGGGCTCTTTTTACATAACATACGGTCAAGCTGCTCCACAACAGCTCAACAGGGCTGAGACGTGGTGACTGTGCTGACCACTCCATGACAGACAGAATACCAGCTGACTGCTTCTTCAGCTCCAAACTGAGCTGAGCTTTGGGTCATTGTCCTGTTGTAAGGAGTGATAGCCTTCCTTCATCAGGATCCCTTTTACTCTGTATAAGTCTCCCATTCTACCACCACCAAAGCAGCCCAGACCATCACATTGCCTCCACCATGTTTGACAGGTAGTGTCAAGCACTTCTCCAGCATCTTTCATTTGGTCTGCGTCTCACAAATGTTCCAAATGATCCAAACACCTCAAACTTGGATTTGTCTGTTCATAACACTTTTTTCCAACCTTCCTCTGTCCAGTGTTGCGTTACTTTGCTCATCTTAATCTTTTTTTTATTGTCCAGTCTGAGATTTGTCTTTCTCTCTGCCACTCTGTCTAGAAGGCCAGCATCCCTGAGTCTCCTCTTCACTGTTGATGTTCACACTGTGGTGTTGACATGTGTTGTCATATAGATATCATGTGTTGTCTCTACACATATACACTATATATAAATATATATATATATATATATATATATATATATATATATATATATATATATATATATTAGTGTATATGTATATATATTGTCTCCACCTATAGTAATATATATATCATATGCTGTTTCCACCTTCAGTCCAGGGAGTGTGTGCTGCGTCTCTCGTCCTCTGAGTGTGTGTTGAAGCGGGAGGTGGAGGAGGGACGGGACGCTCTGGACAAGATGGCCGCCCTGAACGCTGCACTGGTCTCAGACAAGAGAGACCTGAACAAACAGCTGCTGCAGGTACCGCTGCTCGCCATCAGTGCTGCTGCCTGGCTCAAAGGCTCCGGACAGGAAGTGATCTCATCACTGTGTTCCTGTGTTTGATTCCAGCTGGAGTGTGAGCTGTCAGACAGCCAATCACAGCTGCAGGATCTGAGGTCAGAGGTCAACTCTCTGCAGAGGGACATCAAAACCCTTAACCTGGAGAGCAGCCAGCTCAGGTGAGTTTATTTCCATGACAGGTTTGTACCTGAATCCAGATTATAAACCTTTAATCCTAATTATAAACCATTTAATCAGATTAGAAACTCTTTAATCCAGACTGTAAACTCTTTAATCCAGATTATAAACCTTTAATCCAGATTATAAACTTTTAATCCTAATTAGAAAACCTTTAATCCTAATTAGAAACTCTTTAATCCAGATTATAAACCTTTAATTCAGATTATAAACTCTTTAATCCAGATTATAAACCTTTAATCCAGATTATAAACTTTTAATCCTAATTAAAAACCTTTAATCCTAATTATAAACCATTTAATCCAGATTAGAAACTCTTTAATCCAGATTGTAAACTCTTTAATTCAGATTATAAACTCTTTAATCTATATTATAAACCTTTAATCCAGATTATAAACCTTTAATTCAGATTATAAACTCTTTAATCTGGATTATAAACCTTTAATCCAGATTATAAACCTTTAATTCAGATTATAAACTCTTTAATCCATATTATAAACCCTTTAATCCGGATTATAAAGCTTTAATCTGGGTTATAAACTCTTTAATCCATATTGTAAACCCTTTAATCGGGATTATAAACTTTTAATCCGGATTATAAACCTTTAATTCAGATTATAAACTCTTTAATCTGGATTATAAACCTTTAATTCAGATTATAAACTCTTTAATCCATATTATAAACTTTTAATCCAGATTATAACCCATTAATCCGGATTATAAAACTTTAATCTGGATTATAAACCTTTAATACAGATTATAATCTGTCTTGATGTTCTCTGTGTTGTTCAGAGCGCAGAGCGTGGCGGAGTCCACTGTCGTCCGTCAGCTTAGAGAAAGCGAGACAGAGATGGAGAGAATGATGGAGGAGAAGGAGAGACAGCTGAGCTCCCTGATGGAGGAGAGAGAGAGGGGTGGAGGTCAGCTGGAGGAGGTAAAGAGGAGGAGGTGACCTGTGTCATGTGACAGTGATTCACCTGTACTGTGTGTCATGTATGGTGTCTGTGCGGTCCTCAGGTGTCCTCCCAGCATGCCTCGGTGTGCAGGGAGCTGAAGGAGGTGCAGGAGCAGCTGCGTCAAGCGGTGGAGAATGCGAGGAGGAGAGACAGACAGCTGGAGGAGCAGCAGAGAGAGAACAGGAGGCTGCTGGAGGAGCAGGACAGCCTGCAGAGACGCAGTGAGCAGCTGGAGGAGGAGCTGAAGGATCTTAGGTAACAAACACTCCTGAGAGAGAGGAGGAGGAGGAGCCTGAACGAGGTCTACCTGGAACAGGTGGTTACATCCTGTCTGTCTGTCTCTGCAGGTGTCTGTCCTCGTCTCTCCACCTTCAGCTCCGTCAGCAGCAGCAGCAGCTCTCTCAGTCAGAGGTGGAGCGATGTCAGCTCAATACTCACATCAACACACTGCAGGAGGTGAAGGAGGCGCTACAGGGTCAGTCTGTGATGTCACGACAACACCGCGTGATGTCATGACAACACCGCGTGATGTCACGACAACGCCGCGTGATGTCACGACAACACCGCATGATGCCACATCCTCACCTGTCTGTCTGTCTGTCTGTCTGTCTGTCTGTCTGTCTGAAGGGGAGATCAGGTGTCTGAGAGGAGAACTGGAGGGAGCAACAGCCATGACAGAAGACGAGAGAGGGAGGAGAGAGAGAAGCGAGGAGGAGAAGGAGGCGCTGATGGAGGAGACGGAGAGGCTGACACAAGAGGCGGAGGATCTGAGGAGGAGGAGGAGACAGGAAGAGGAGGAGAGGAGGGAGGAGGCAGAGAACTGGCAGAGAGAGAGGGAGGCTCTGAGTGAGGAGCTGGGGACGAGGGATGGAGAGGTGGAGGCACTGAGGAGGCGCATAGAGGGACTGATGAAGGAGAAAGAGAGGCTGAGGGAGGAGGTGACAGAAAGTGAGGCGCAGATCAGCCTCATGAAGGAGGAGGTGAGGAGGGAGGAGATCAGGCTGAGGGAGGAGGAGGCGAAGAGGGAGGAGGAGATTGAGGCACTCTGCGACCGAATGGAGAAATTAGAAACAGAGAAGGAGGATAGAGAGGAGGAGATAGTGCAACTGAGGAGCACAACAGAGAAGGAGGTGGAGAGATGGAGGAGGAAGGCCGAGGAGGTGGAGGAGGAGGTGAACAGACTAAGAAAGGAAATCTCCAAACTAAAAAAAGAGGACAGGAGAGAGAAGGAAAGACTGCAGGATGAGGAGGAGGAGGAGAGGAAGAGAAGGGAGGAAGAGGTGCAGAGACTGAAGGAGGAGGTGGGGGAGGTGGAGCTGCTGAGGCTGAGGCTCAACGTGGCCAAGGAGGAGTGCGAGGAGATGAAGGAGGAGGTGGAACGGAGGGAACACCGCCTGGAGCGACAGATGAGCGCTGTGAGGGAGAGGGAGGAGGAGGTGGAGGAGCTGAAGGAGCAACTGAAGCTGGCAAAGAGGCAGGAGGAGGAGGGAGCAAGGGAGCACCAGGAGGTGAAGGGCAGACTGAAGCAGAAGGAGGCACGGGTGGAGAAGCTTGAGGAGTTACTAAAGGAAACCCGTCTGCTCCTGGAGAAGGAGAGGAGGGAGGGAGGAGAGAAGGACAGCAGGATCTCCTCCCAGGACAGGGAGGTGCAGGAGGCACGGGCCGAGAGTAAGAGAGCAAGGAGGAGGTCCAGAGAATGGGAGGAGGCCCAACATAGTCTGGAGGAGGAGGTGAACGAGTGGAAGGAAAGAGCAGAGAGAAGCGCAAGGGAGGCAGCAAAGTTCAATCACCTCCTGAAGGAGCAAGAGGACGAGGCGCAGCAGCTGGAGGAAAAAGTGAGGGAGGTGGAGGGGGCATTGGAAGAAGAGAGGGAGGTGCTCAGGAGAGCGAGGGAGGAAAGGAGGAGGCTGGAGGACAGATGGGAAGAGATGGAGAAGGAGGTGCAGGAGCTGAGGAGGACAGAGGAGGAGAAGAGGAGCCTCGAAGACAAACTGGAAGAGATGGAGGAGGTGCTGATGAGGTTGAGGGAAGAGAAGAGGAAGCTGGAGGAGCTGAACGAAGTTGAGAAAGATCAGCACCTCCTGTTGGAGGAGAAAGGGAGGTCCAAAGAGAGAGAGCTGGGGGAGGAGAAGGCAAGGCTGTCTGAGGAGCTGAGGAGGAGGGAGAGGGAGGTGACAGCTCTCAGAGAGGAGGTGCACAGGGAGAGGGATGAAGGTCAGGAGGACCAGAGGAGGAGGAGAGAGGAGATGGAGGAGCTACAGGAGGAGCTGAGGAGGAGCAAGAGGGAGGTGTCTGTACTTAGTGAGGAGGTACAAAAGGAGAAGGAGGAGGCGCAGCAGGAGCTGATGAGGAGGAGAGAAGAAGCAACAGCTCTCAGAGGGGAGGTGCAGAAGGAACAAAGGGAGAGGGAGGAGGTACAAGTGAGGTTAAGGAGAACAGAGAAGGAGGCGACAGCTCTCAGAGAGGAGGTGCAGAAGGAGTGCAGGCAGATGGAGGAGGTACAGGAGGAGCTGAGGAGGACTAAGTATGAGCTGAAAGTCATCACAGAGGAGGTACAAAAGGAGAAGAAGGAGGCACAGGAGAGGTTAATGAGGACAGAGGAGGAGGTGACAGCTCTCAGAGAGGAGGTACAGAAGGAGTGGATGCAGATGAAGGAGATGAATGAGGAACTGAGAAGGAGCAAGGTGGAAGTATCTGTACTTAATGAGGAGGTACAAAAGGAGCAAAAGGAGAAGAAGGAGGCGCAGGAAGAGCTGATTAGGAGGAGAGAAGAAGCAACAACTCTCAGAGACGAGGTGCAGAAGAAAAGAGGGGAGGCCAAGGAGGAGTGGACGCAGATGGAGAAGGCTCAGGAGGCACTGAGAAGAAGTGAGAGAGAAGTATCTGCACTCAGAGAGGAGGTGAAAAGGGAACAAACAGAGAAGAAGGAGGCGCAAGAAGAGCTGTTGAAGAGAAGACAAGAGGTGACAGCTCTCAGAGAGGAGGTGCAGAAGGAGTCGAGGCAGATGGAGGAGGTACAGGAGGAGCTGAACAGGACCAAGAATGAGCTGAAAGTCCTCACAGAGGAGGTGCAAAAAGAGGAAAGGGAGAAGAAGGAGGCACAGGAGAGGTTAATGAGGACAGAGGAGGAGGTGACAGCTCTCAGAGAGGAGGTGCAGAAGAAGAGGGAGGAGGTACAGGAGGAGCAGACACAGATGGAAGAAGTACAGGAGGAGCTTAAGAGGAGCCAGAGGGAGGTGACAGCTCTCACAGAGGAGCTGCAGAGGGAACAAAGGGAGAAGAAGGACGCGCAAGAGGAGTTGATAAAGAGAAGACAAGAGGTGACAGCTCTCAGAGAGGAGGTGCAGAAGGAGTGGATGCAGATGAAGCAGATGAATGAGGAGCTGAGGAGGAGCAAGCTGGAAGTGTCTGTACTTAGTGAGGAGGTACAAAAGGAGCAAAAGGAAAAGAAGGAGGCGCAGGAAGAGCTGATTAGGAGGAGAGAAGAGGCAACAACTCTCAGAGAGGAGGTGCAGAAGAAAAGAGGGGAGGCCAAGGAGGAGTGGATGCAGATGGAGAAGGTACAGGAGGAGCTGAGGAGAACCAAAAATGAGCTGAAAGTCATCACAGAGGAGGTGCAAAGGAAGGAGAAGGGGGAGGCTCAGGAGGTGCTGTGGAGGAGTGAGAGGGAAGTATCTGTACTCAGAGAGGAGGTGAAAAGGGAACAAACAGAGAAGAAGGAGGCGCAAGAAGAGCTGATGAAGAGAAGAGAGGAGGTGATGGCTCTTAGAGAGGAAGTGCAGAAGGAGTGCAGGCAGATGGAGGAGGTACAGGAGGCACTGAGGAGGACCAAGAACGAGCTGAAAGTTCTCACAGAGGAGGTGCAAAAGGAGGAAAAGGAGAATGAGGAGGTACTGGAGGAGGTACAGGAGGAGCTGATGAAGAGCAGAGAGGAGGTTACAGCTCTCAGAGAGGAGGTGCAGAAGGAGCAGAAGATGAGGAGGGAGGCCCAGGAGGAGCTGAGAGGAGTGCAGCAGAGTGTGGAGGTGATGGAGGTGAACCTGACCTCCCTGCAGACTCAGGTACAGGACCACTGATGCTAATGCTAATGTTAGCACCTGTTAGCACTGTTAGCACATGAACCTGTCTGTCTGTTTCAGGTGAGTGATCTGAGTCAGAGCAGGGAGCGAGTGAAGCAGGAGGTGAAGGAGAAAGAGCAGGAGAAGCAGCAGATGAGGGAGGGTCTGAGTGAGGCACTGGAGGAGATGAAGAAGCTCAAACTCCTCCTTCAGGTACAGCATCTCCTCAACACACGAGGAGTCCATCAATTAGCTTTATGACTAGGCTAGCTGTTTCCCCCCGTTTACAGTCTTTATGCTAAGCTAAGCTAACCGTCTATTGTAGCTCTGTGCTAACATCATCATGTGTTAACATGCAGGAGAGCCATGCAGAGGGGGAGCGTCTGAGGAGCGCTCTGAAGGAGAAGAAGGAGGAGGTGGAGAGGAAGAACCTGCCCACTGTCAGGGAGGAGGCACTACACGAGAGGGAGGAGGTTGAGGAGCTGAGAGCCCGAGCCAAAGCTCTGGAGACGAGGAGGAAAGAGATGATAGAGGAGGTGGAGGAGGCTCGACAGGCGAAGGATAAGGCTGAGGAGAAGAGGAGGGAGGTGGAGGAGAGGTGGAGGAGCAAAGTGGAGGAGATGAAGGAGACACTGAAAACTCTGTCGAGAGAAATCCAGACACTGAAGGAGAGGGAGGAGGAGACGGAGCAGGTGTGGAGGTCCAGAGTGGAGGAGGCGCAGAGGGAGGTGGAGGAGAGCCGGGCCGAGCTGAACCTTGTCAGAGACACAGCGGCCATGTTGGAGGAGTATAAAACACAGAGAGAGGAGGTGGACGGACAGAAGAAGAGGAGGAGGAGAGACCAAGGGACAGATGACGAGGAGGGAGGAGGAGGAGGAGGAGGAGAGGTGAGCAGGAGGAGGTGCTTTAACTTTTTACATAAAATAAAGAGGAGACCCTGCATGACTTTTAAATGTTTGTTTATAGATTCCTGAAGAGGAGCAGGAGGAGGAGCAGACCTCCTCCCTACTGCGGGAGAAGGAGGAGATGAGGAAGCTGCTGAGGCAGAGAGAAGCTGAGGTCAAACTACTTTTAATGATGCTAATTCCTCTTAGCATGTTAATGTGCATTCCCATTATGTGTTAGCATGGAGCTAACTGTTTCTCTGTGCAGGTGTACACTCTGACTCAGAGGACCGAGGAGCTGCACACAGACAGGGAGCGCGTCCGATTGGCTCTGGAGCGAACTGAGGCGGCTATGATTGGCTACAGAGAGAGAGCCCACCAACAGGAGCAGAGTCCGGGGGTGGGGTCTAACCCAGACGAGGTCAGTGATTCACACCTGGATGTCCAGAGCACCTGACTGAGGCAGAGCTAACTGTGTGTGTGTGTGTGTGTGTGTGTGTGTGTGTGTGTGTGTGTGTGCAGGCCGTGGCAGACAGACTGGTGGTCCTCCAGCGTTTGGTGGCTGAACTGGAGCTGAACGAGAAACAACTGAAGAAGAAGAACTCACACCTGAAGAGAGAGAGAGACAGGCTGAGAGACACCCTTAGACAGGTACACACACAGTGAGACAGGTATACACACAGTAAGACAGGTACACAGTGAGACAGGTATAAGGACAGTGAGACAGATATATGCACAGTGAGACAGGTACACATGCAGTGAGACAGGTATACAGTGAGACAGGTATACACACAGTGAGACAGGTATATGCACAGTGAAAGGTATACACACAGTAAGACAGGTATACAGAGTGAGACAGGTACACACACAGTGAGACAGGTACACACACAGTGAGACAGGTATACACACAGTGAGACAGGTACACACAGTGAGACAGGTATACAGTGAGACAGGTATACAGTGAGACAAGTATACACACAGTGAGACAGGTATACAGTGAGACAGGTATACACACAGTGAGACAGGTACACACACAGTGAGACGGGTACGCACACAGTGAGACAGGTAATGTTTGTTGTGTTTCAGGTGGAGGATGAGCGTTTGAGGTTCAGACAGCAGCTGACTGACAGCAGACCTCAGGTGAGACACACACACGTTACATCTGTGTGTAACATGTGTGTGGGTGTGTGTGTGTAACATGTTGTGTGTAACATGTTGTGTGTGTGTGTGTGTGTTCAGGACACCACAGAAGAAGAGCGCCTGCGGAGCAGAGTGAGGGAGCTGGAGGACCAGGTGAGACCACAGAAGAAGTTTCAGGTGATGTGAGTGATCAGGTGGATGCTGATGATGTCACTGTGTCTCCACCCCTCAGGTGAGTCAGCTCCGCCTCTCATTGGCTGTGGACCAGCAGCAGAGGGCGGAGTTTATCCAGCAGTCGACCAGAAACAGCCAATGGCTACTCTCTCTGAGGAGCGACCTCACTGACTCGCTGGCCGCCGTCACACGCCGTCCAATCCCGTCCGTCCTGGAGTCTGAGACACAGCGATTGGACCGCAGCCTGAGGGAGGAGGAGCTAAGAATGTCCCTCGGCCAATCGTAACTCCTGAAAGATAAAAATAGAAGCTTCTGACCAAAAAACCTAAAACGGGCTCAAAGACAATCAGACGAACGCCAACACAGAGCTGTCCTCTGATTGGCCGTTCACAGGCGTGTCAGATTAAAGGTGCGTTCAGGGACCCTCGAGGCAGTCGGACAGTTTTTCACTGTGAAACGAGAGTTTACACGTCGAATGACGTCACTGAATCAGTTCATGAAGAAACGTTACTGTTACGTTATAAATGTGTTCTTTGAAGGTTACGCCGCAGAATGTTCACTGACTTATTTATTGTGTATTTATATTAAATCTGTCAGACTGCTGAGTCATGACACACTGCATTTCCCATGATCCTCCAGTCTGAGCTGTGTGTTTTATGTCAAGTTCAATAAAAAACAAAGATTTTAACGTGATTATTGTTTATTGATCTCTCTCTGCTCCAATCACAGCTCAGCAAGCCTCGCTTAACTTCCTCCTTTCCTGCGCTTAGATATGCTACGTGTTAGCTCGTGTCTGTTGTAAAGATAGTTCTTAGCTTCCTCCGTCAACGTCCTCTTCACTCTCTTCTCTGCCATTATGTCCATAGAAGCTGCTGAGCCCGGATACATTGTCTGCTCGGCCAGCTCCTGTTCTGGCACAACACTGGGTCTTCTTCTTCTTCTTCTTCCTCTTCCTCTTTTCCTCTTCTTCTTCCTCTTCCTCTTCGTCTTCTTCTTCTACTTCCTCTTCTTCTTCTTGTTCTTCTTCTTCTTCCTCTTCATCTTCTTCTTCTTCTTCCTTTTCTTCTTCTTCCTCTTCTTGCTCTTCTTCTTCTTCCTTTTCTTCTTCTTCCTCTTCTTGCTCTTCTTCTTCTTCTTCTTCCCGGTGGTCTAAAACGCTTGTGGTACAAACACTAACACTCCCCCACTGCTCTGCTCTCAAAGTCCAGCTAACAAACTGAGCTAACATTAGCTAACAGCAGCTACAGCTGGCAGCAGTTTATTTCATTGTTCATGGACACTAAGCCACAGAGAGTTGATGCATTCAAATGCACTTCAGTTTGTACAGCAGTAAGTGAACGCATCACATCAGACTTGAGTAGAAAATCAGCTGTTACAGACTCCGTACCGTGAACAGCAGCTTGTCACTCATACAGGTACTGAACACCTTTATTCTAATTATCTTCTGTCTGTTCTGATCCTGAGTAAATGTACTCAGTTACTTTCCGTCACAGTAATCCACCGTACCTTCCTCAGAGTCTCGTCTGTAGACGGTTGAACGCAGAGTGGCTCGTTATCTTGTCACCTTTCACACCTGCTTCGTTAGTGTCACATGAGGACGCAGTGGCAATCAGAGGTGTGAAGCACTAACGGGCTTCAGCGTAAACACATGATGTAATCGATCTTCAGAGGTTTCTTCTGTTTTCACCTGCAAACTTCAGATAGAATGATGTAATGTTTGTTTAAAGGGCCAGTTCACCTGAATCACTCACAGCGTTTGATGAACGTGACTGGAGGTCACCACACAGACCTGAAGGTCCAGGTAACACCCCGTCACCATGACACACCATGACAGTCTTTCATAGTCTGGATCCAGGTCAGGACTGAGCCCAGGCTGTCCAACCTCGATAGTTGAGATGCAACACAGGAGGTTCCTCACCTTGTTCTCCAGCCAGTAGCAAGAGAGCCAAGAAAAGAGCAGACCTGCGTCCTGGTCTTGGTCCTGGTCCTGGTCCTGGTCTTGGTGTTGTTATGGTGCTTGTGGCTGTTAAGGATGGATAACTTTTTTTTGTAAAGATTTTTTTTTGGCCTTTTCAAGCTTTATTTGACAGAGACAGCTGAAGAGTGACAGAAATGTGTAGAGAGAGAGACGGGCAATGACATGGGAAAGAGCCACAGGTCGGATTCGAACCCTCGGCTTCCACAGCGAGGACTGAGCCTTCACACACGGGGCGGCTGCTCTACCAACAACGCCCCTAGGATGGATAACTTTGCCTGGCTGAGGCCAGACTTCACCTCCTCCACCTGAAGGAGGCCTGGATGTAGAGAGGATCCAGGTCTGGCTCTCCATGGGGACAGTGTCCCTTGCAGAGGTCCAAGGTAGTGTCGTAGTCCAGCAGTCGTCATTGGCTCGATGTTTGATGTCGATGTAGACGTGATGTGATCCATACTTCAGACTCAGTGACAACAGGACCACTCCACTCATGACTTCAATGACTGTCAAGTTCTGCTACACGGTAGCATGCCTGCCGTACTGGACCCAGTTCGACCTGGATGGTGTTCTGGTTTCTGTGTGAACAGCTGAGGAAAGGTGACTTCTTCTGAACATCCATATTGGTGGGCTGTTTCCAGACCTCCACCCTCAGTGTTCCTCTCAGACTTTCAAGAGGTTCATGTGATACGTCTGCTTCAGGATGGTGCTTCCAGCGTGAACCACGATCTTCTCCTTCACTGAGCCGTCCAGGTCCATCTCAAGAGGAACTGGTGGAGAAGGTGAGAATTTATATTTCATAAAAGATCATCACAAACACCTGCTGATGAATTCTGTTCTGTCTGTGACCTCATTCAGCTCGGATCGGATCTCGCTCGGACTCTGAAGACCGACAGCCACGAACATGTTTCTTCTGATGTCAGCGAGCTTCACCTGAAGAGAGACGAGAGGAAAACCAACGACAACGTTCGAGAGCTCTGTGTTTGTTTGTTTGTTTGTTGCTGACAGAGTTACAGAGTGTTTTAAAGAACTCTGATGGAGTGTGTCTGCTAGAGAAGTCGTGGTGAGACAGGCCGGTATCAGTAACTCACTGAAAGATGGAGGCCATGTTGGAGAAAAGATGATGACATGTTCAATGAGGAGGTGTTTGGTGTTGTTGCTATGCGATGAGGAGGCTGATTGAGGGAGGAGGAGGGAGGAGAGAGATAAATGAAGTGTATGACCCTCAGAGATCTTTGGTCAGTAAGCTGTCAGAGCTCAGCAGCTTCTCTTCTCTTTGACGATGGAAGAAGCTGAACTTTGCTTTCCACAACTCCTCAACACCTCCTGCAGGAAGCCGAAGCTTCCTCAGTCTGGGACTCTGCTCCTTTACATTCTGCTGTTCTTCATCTCTGTGCTCACCACCACTCTCAACCTGCTGGTCATCATCTCCATCTCCCACTTCAGGCACAGATAATCCTCTCAGCTTCAGCTTCACGTCTCTCTTCAGTCTTTCTTGTATCTGTTGTAACTGTTGTGTCTCCTCCTTCCTCCTGCAGGCAGCTCCACTCCACCACCAACCTCCTCCTCCTCTCTCTGGCCGTCTCTGACTTTTTCGTTGGTGTCCTGATGTTCTTCCAGACGCTCTCCATTGACGGCTGCTGGCTGTTGGGTGACGTCATGTGCGCGTGTATCAGTACGTGGCGTACGTCATCACGTCGGCCTCGGTTGGGAACATGGTGCTCATATCGGTGGACCGTTACATGGCGATCTGCGAGCCTCTTTGTTACCCGGTCAGAGTGACGAAGACGCGTGTTAAAGTGTGTGTGTGTGTGTGTTGGAGCTGCTCTGTGATCTGTCAGACCGCCATGCTGAAGGAGAACCTCAGCCAGCCCGGCAGGTATCACTCCTGCTCCGGGCAGTGCGTGACGGTCATTCCTTACGTTGCAGGAGTGTTTGACGTCGTGTTGACCTTCATCAGTCCGGTCACTGTCATCGTGGTTCTGTATCTCAGAGTGTTTGTGGTCGCTGTGTCGCAGGCTCGCGCCCTGCGCCTCCACGCCGTCCGGCGTTCGGTCACCGTGAAGCGGTCCGAGCTGAAAGCAGCGAGAAACCTTGGCCTCGTTGTCGCCTCCTTCCTCATTTGTCTTTGTCCGTTCTGCTTTGTCACTGTCACGGGTCGCGACACGGCGCTTGATGCCTCGTCCGTGGCCTTCGTGATCTGTCTGTTCTACTTTAACTCGTGTCTGAACCCCGTCATCTACGCCCTCTTCTACCCCTGGTTCAGGAAGTCCGTCAGACTCATCGTGACGCTTCAGATCCTGCAGCTGGACTCGTGTGAGGCCACCATGCTGTAGATGAGACAGGTGTGTGATGTTTGAGCAGGAAACACCTGAGCCGCTGACAGTATGAACTCTTTTTACTCTCTCCTTCAGTCTGAGTTTGTGTCGTGACCTCAGAGCCGAGTCCAAACAAAGTTCTGGTCCTTTCACAATAAAACTTCCTGTTTTTGTGCTGCAGCTCAACAGGAAACAGAATGTTGTTTAAAAATACAGTTTGAAAGACATTACGCCATTTGTTTGAAACTTTAATATTTATGTGATTATTGTTTTCACACTTTTAATTTCTAATAACGACATTTTATAGAAATGAAATCATGAATCTCTCTTTAAACTGTCAGAACGTCCGATATGTGATGATATAAGATGAGATATCTATGATCTTTATGTGAAGTTTTAAAGTTTTTTGACTCGACTAAATGTTTCCAACATGTCAAACTTTTGTTTAACTTTAACACTTGAACATATGAACACGTGAACATGTGTGTATTTGAAGGTTCCTGGTTTGAACCTCGGCTTGTGTGCATGGGTTTTCTCCGGGACTCCGGGTCTCCGGGTTCCTCCAAACACCTGAACAGGTGAACACGTGAACTGTGACTCTAAACTGTCCATAGGTGTGAATGTGAAACTTGTCCATGGCGGACTCCGCCTCACAAAGTCAGCTGGGCTAGGCTCCCGATGAGGTCACAGATATATTTATTATAAATGTATTAAATCTAAGTGTGTAAATGATGGTGTCATTGACATGAAGGAGGCAGACAGTCGCATCACTTCCTGTTATAACACTATATCATATATATAATATATAATTTCCCTTCATAGAAAAGAGTCAATAAAAAACATGACAACGTATTAACAACGCTTTAGGAATGTAGAAAGACAAAATAAAACTCCATCCTGTCAGGATGAGACCTGTACCTCCAAAGTAAAAGTCATCAGTTGGTCCTCACTGTTAACTCTGATTCATCATCTTCATCATGATTATGATCAAAGTGAATATTTCACTATAAATGTGATTAAAACTGAACCATAAATCTTCTTTGTTGTCTTTTTGTTATTTCAAACTTTTTTATTAGGAAAATTAAAGAATGTTGTCATGGCGACAAAAATATATCTGAAGACTCAGAGTTCATCTACTGTTACTGTGTACATGAGATGAAGTATTATATGAAGTGTTTCAGCTGCATGTAGTATTAAAGTGTTGTGTCAGTTCAGATAACGAGATAAATGATCTCAGGATGACGACATTAAAAACTGCAGATCTTTATTAATTTTTTATGAAATATATTATTACGTCTATTTCTGAAAATATTTTAACTCTGAACGAAGCGTCTTCAGTCACATGAATGAAGTTTAAATTGAATCACAACAAAACTGTTTGTGAACTGAACCTGAGTAAATTTACTCAGTTACTTTCCTCCACTGTAATCTACTTTAACGAGTTACTTCACACAAAAACACACAAATCACTGAATATTAATAATTTATATGTAACAGTGATTCTCTCTGTGGTCACTGTAGAAACAAATGATTTAAATAAAGTTTAAATACTGACAGTTCATCAGTTTAAATAAAGTTTTTCAGTTCACTATGAGGTGACCTGTACTATCCACACCTGTACTATGAGGTGAGGTGAGTCCGCACCTGTGCTATGAGGTGAGGTGAGTCCACACCTGTGCTATGAGGTGAGTCTGCACCTGTGCTATGAGGTGAGTCTGCACCTGTGCTATGAGGTGAGGTGAGTCCGCACCTGTGCTATGAGGTGAGTCTGCACCTGTGCTATGAGGTGAGTCTGCACCTGTGCTATGAGGTGAGGTGAGTCCGCACCTGTGCTATGAGGTGAGTCTGCACCTGTGCTATGAGGTGAGGTGAGTCCGCACCTGTGCTATGAGGTGAGTCCACACCTGTACTATCCACACCTGTGCTATGAGGTGAGTCCACATCTGTACTATCCACACCTGTGCTATGAGGCAAGTCCACACCTGTACTATGAGGTGAGTCCGCACCTGTACTATCCACACCTGTGCTATAAGGTGAGTCCACACCTGTGCTATCCACACCTGTGCTATGAGGTGAATCCACACCTGTGCTATCCACACCTGTACTATGAGGTGAGTCCGCACCTGTACTATCCACACCTGTACTATGAGGTGAGGTGAGTCCACACCTGTACTATCCACACCTGTGCTATGAGGTAAGTCCACACCTGTACTATGAGGCCAGTCCTTGAAAATGCTCCTATGGTCCTAGGAAATTCAATAAATCAGGTAATTCTGTCAGTAATTAAATCTCTCGATGAGCTCATTACTGAAATCTAAATATTCGGTCAAGTGTAAATTTAATAAATCTTTATATTGATCTTTGACTGTAGTGTTGTATACCGACTGAAGACTCCTCAGTCCTCTATTCTGACCTGGTCTGTCTTAGACCACATTGACAACAGACCACTTATGTTTTGTTGTAGACCATGTTCTGGTCCATCGTAGACCACGTTCTGGTCTGTCGTAGACCACATTCTAGTCCGACGTAGACCATGTTCTGGCCCAACATAGACCATGTTGTGGTCCATCGTTGACCACGTTCTAGTCCGACGTAGACCATGTTCTGGTCCGTCGTAGATGATGTTCTAGTCCGACGTAGACCACGTCCTGGTGTGTCGTAGACTACGTCGTGGTCTGTTGTAGACCATGTTCTAGTCCGACGTAGACCACGTTCTGGTCCGTCGTAGACCACGTTGTGGTCCATCTTAGACCACGTTCTAGTCCGACGTAGACCACGTTCTGGTCCAACATAGACCACGTTCTGCTGTATTTCGCCACTCTACAGATACATGTTTGTCTGATCAGAGAGGTCAAGATCTGCGAGTAAATGAATACCGTTTGTGTCATCGTTCATTTTTGTGGTTGTTTCCATGGAAACATTCAGATCTGCTGATCGTTTATTTTTACTGAATATCAGCTGATAATGTTCAGCAGCTGATTGGTCTTTTCTCCTTTCCTTCAACATCAGCCGTGATCGTCCTGACCAGAGATCCACTTCAGGAAGTGGTAAGGTGCACCGGTACTCTACCTGTGTACAGTATGACATAAAAGTTCAGAAAGTGTTCATTACATTAGGCAAGTTTTCAACATGAACGTTTGGTTTGCTGGACCGAACAGGACCTCTGAACCAGCAGTGTCCAGTCTAACAGTGAACACAGCAACAGAACCTCTGAACCAGCAGTGTCCAGTCTAACAGTGAACACAGCAACAGAACCTCTGAACCAGCAGTGTCCAGTCTAACAGTGAACACAGCAACAGAACCTCTGAACCAGCAGTGTCCAGTCTAACAGTGAACACAGCAGCCTACCGAGGTGGTTTTCTTGCTGGGTTTGGCTCCTGGCATCCCGGGCTGAGTGAGTTCAGTTAGCTACATGGCTGACTGAGCTAACCACAGTTAGCGCTTCACTACTGATCAATGTTTCCATCATAAAGTCTGTAAATCACCTCAGTACTGTAACGTTGTTCCCTGTTGGTCTCAGGACTGTGCTCCAACCCAGTCCAGTCTGGCTGCTGAGCCCAGTTCTGTTAGCATGCTAACGGAAGATTCAGTTAATTAGCGGTTAGCTACTTCAGCAACTAGTTAAAGCTGTCCATAGCTAGGCTAGGCTTCACAGGCTACTTTAAGGTACATATCTATGTGTATCCTGTCACATGGGGCAGTTTGTAACATTATTAAATATGCTGAAATAGTGAAATGAGAAACTTCTGGACCCCTCCTGGAGCTGCCACCTTACCGCACATATGTGCACTTGGCACCAGAACACCATTGGCCGCAGTTCGATGATCGACTTTGTGGATGTGTCGTTGGACTTGCGGCCACATGTTTTGGACACTCGGGTGAAGAGAGGGGCGGAGCTGTCAACTGATCACCACCTGGTGGTGAGTTGGCTCCGATGGTGGGGGAGGATGGCGGTCAGACCTGGCAGGCCCAAATGTTCTGTGCGGGTTTGCTGGGAACGTCTGGCTGAATCTCCTGTCAGAAAGAGCTTCAACTCGCACCTCCGGGAGAGCTTCACTCATGTCCCGGGAGAGGCGGGGGACATTGAGTCCGAGTGGACCTTGTTCCGTGCCTCCATTGTCGAGGCAGCTGACCGGAGCTGTGGCCGTAAGGCGGTCGGTGCCTGTCGCGGCGGCAGCCCCCGAACCCGCTGGTGGACCCCGGCGGTGAGGGATGCCGTCAAGCTGAAGAAGGAGTCCTACAGAACCTGTTTGGCCTGTGGGACTCCTGAAGCAGCTCACGGGTATCAACGTGCCAAGCGGAGTGCGGCCTCGGCGGTTGCGGAAAAAACTCGGGCCTGGGAGGAGTTCAGTGAGGCCATGGAGAACGACTTTCGAACGACGAAGGTTTTGGACCACCATCCGACGGCTCAGGCGGGGGAAGCAGTGCACTGTCAACACTGTGTTCAGTGGGGACGGTGTGCTGCTGACCTCGACTGGGGACGCCTTGGGTCGGTGGGGGGAATACTTCGAAGACCTCCTCAATCCCACCAGCACGTCTTCCACTGAGGAAGCAGAGTCAGGGGACCCCATGGTGGTCTCGCCTATCTCTGGGGCTGAGATCGCCGAGGTAGTCAAAAATCTCCTCGGTGGCAAGGCCCCGGGGGTGGATGAGATCTGCCCGGAGTTCCTCAAGGCTCTGGATGTTGTGGGGCTGTCTTGGTTGACACGTCTCTGCAACATCGCGTGGACATCGAGGGCAGTGCCTCTGGCAGACCGGGGTGGTGGTTCCCCTGAGGGAGGGTGTACTCCAACTATAGGGGGCTCACACTCCTCAGCCTCCCCGGGAAGGTATTTTTAGGGGTCCTGGAGAGGAGGGTCCGCAAGATTGTCAACCTCGGATTCAGGGGGAGCAATGTGGTTTTCGTCCAGTCTAACAGTGAGTACAGCAACAGAACCTCTGAACCAGCAGTGTCCAGTCTAACAGTGAGTACAGCAACAGAACCTCTGAACCAGCAGTGTCCAGTCTAACAGGGAATACAGCAACAGAACCTCTGAATATCTATGTGCATCCTGTCACATGGACGTGCTGCTGAACGTGTCCTCCTCCTCTCCCTGCTGGACGTCTCCTCCTCTAACCCTAACCCTTGCCTGGTCGGACAGCAGCTGCAGTCAGAGCTCGTCCACACAGACGTGTCTCTACACGTGTTTATATGTTAGCAGCAGCAGCAGCTGAGTAAACATGATCACTGAAAACAAACAAACAAACAAACAAACACTTTCCTTCGATCTCTGACTCATGCTTTGATCTTTCACCTTTGAACCTGATAAGAAAGAGAGGGAGAGAGACAGGATGAGGAAAACACACACACACACACACAAATAATTCTCAATACACACATTCATACCACATTCTTACATCAATACCAACACACACACCTTTGGTAACTGAGCGCTTCTTTGATCTTTGACCTTTGATTTCGATTTATTTAGTTTTTTGTTTTTGTTTTACAAGTACAGTAGTGTGTGTGTGTGTGTGTGTGTGTGTGTGTGTGTGTGTGTGTGTGTGACTACAGCACAGGTGTAACAGATACATTTGTGAGTACACTGTGTAGTTTGTGTATCAGCGTTGCTGTTTGGAGGGGTCAGTCTGTCTGTGTGAATGAAGACCTGTGCATGTCTGAAAACATTCAGTATTATTCTCACATTCTGGTTGTTGCTGGAGTAAATAATCTAAATGTTCATTATGTCACCATATCCTTTAATATACATCAACATAATCTGAACAGAACAAAGCTTCAATTTGAGAATTCAAACAATCTTTTTAATCTTTTTGTCCTGATTGTCTGAATCGAGTCTTTACGTAGTTTGTCCACAATAGTTCATTTTAAAAATGTTTTATGAAATGAATCATTGAGTCCTTTGATAAGATTTATTGTTAAACACAGACAGCTCATGGTGATTAGAACATCACACAGTCAGGCCGTCATTACGAGCTTCAGCCTTCATGTTCCCTTTGGGTTTGAGAGGAGGAGGGAGGAGAGAGATAAATGAAGTGTATGACCCTCAGAGATCTTTGGTCAGTAAGCTGTCAGAGCTCAGCAGCTTCTCTTCTCTTTGACGATGGAAGAAGCTGAACTTTGCTTTCCACAACTCCTCAACACCTCCTGCCGGAAGCCGAAGCCTCCTCAGTCTGGGACTCTGCTCCTTTACATCCTGCTGTTCTTCATCTCTGTGCTCACCGCCACTCTCAACCTGCTGGTCATCATCTCCATCTCCCACTTCAGGCACAGATAATCCTCTCAGCTTCACATCATTTACTCAAGCTGAACAAGTGTCTGAGCTCAAATAAGGCTCAATAACTTTTATTCAAACGGAGTTCAGGGTTCATTTCACAGCTTGTCGTCTCCGTCTCTTTGTGAGCTTCTCAGTCTTTGTGTAACCTCGTTGTTGGTGTCATTTGTGCACGTTCACAAGCTTCAGTTTGTCCTGCTGATTGTTGTCACAGGTTTAGAGAAGCTGATCTACGAGCACAGGCTTTGAAATGATTTCACACACTCACAGTCTTATTGAACTTTATTTGAGGCAGTAGCCGTGGCTCCAGCCTTCCAGCCATTATTCATATGCTGTGGTTTGAAAGTGTCTTTACTGCTTTTATCACACAACACACTCTTTTTCATAACATTTGTGATGATGATCTCTCCCTTGCAGGCAGCTCCACTCTCCCACCAACCTCCTCCTCCTCTCTCTGGCTGTCTCAGACTTCTTTGTGGGCCTCCTGGTGATACCAATTGAAGTCCTCATGACGGTGACCTGTTGGGTTTTGGGTGACCTGATGTGTGCTCTGTATTTTTTCCTGCCTGTAACCCTCATCTCTGCCTCCGTGGGCAGCATGGTGCTCATATCAATCGACCGTTATGTGGCGATCTGTGATCCTCTGCATTATCCCAGCAGAGTCACTTCAAAAATTGTCATCATTAGTGTTTGTCTCTGTTGGATCTGCTCTGTTATCTACAGCGTTGTCCTTTTATATCATCACCTGAAACAACCGGGCAGGTATAATTCCTGCTATGGAGAGTGTCTGGTTGGCGTTGCAGGAGATTTGGACCTTGCTGTCGCCTTTGTTATTCCCATTTCTATTATTGTAATTCTGTATTTGAGAGTGTTTGTGGTGGCGGCATCTCAGGCTCGTGCCATGCGCTCTCATGTTACTGCCGTTAAACTCCAGCTTTCAGTGACTCTAACAAAGAAATCTGAGCTGAAGGCAGCCAGGACTCTTGGTGTTCTTGTTGCTGTTTTTCTGGTTTGTTACTCTCCATATTACTGCCTTTCTCTCACAGGCACTGACATCTTGTATGGTTCTCCAACTGAAGCCTTGATGAGCTTCCTGATGTATTTTAACTCCTGTCTGAACCCTGTGATCTACGCCTTTTTCTACCCCTGGTTTAGAAAAGCTATCAGACACATTGTCACTCTTCAGATCCTGCAGCCGGACTCGTGTGAGGCCAACATGCTGTAGAGACACACTGTGCTGCTGCTGCTCTCAGCAAAATTTGACTTTTTATCATTAAATTGAAGTTGGACAGTATTTTTGTAGCTTTTCAGGAGAAAATGTGAATGTTGTCGGCTGCTGACAGATTCATATTAAGATGTTTAAAAAAATCACTTCCAGACTAATTTTACAGAATAAAAAGGGTGGAGGTCTATGATACACATAAAACATAAATATATATTTCACACCCTCTTTGTCCTGACTGAATGTTTAGATCATGAAATTACACTAAGACGTCAAAGTTTATTGCTTTTATTTTGGTACTCTCAGAAGATTTCATCAGTTTTTGCATATTTCTGCTTGTTTGTTATCAAAATTTAAGTGATCAGAGTTTTCAACAAGACATGTTAAAATATAACTTAAAGTATAAATATTCTTTTCAAATCAGTGAGTTTGAGTCAATGAGTAGATGCATTTTATGTTTCATTCAACAACAAAGTACAGTAAGCATCTAAACATCTTTGCAGGTTATATCATGACTGTTGAATAGTTAATAAATATGTTTATATATTTATCTGTATGTGGACTGTTACTGTGATGTATTACTGCCCATGTTTCTGGTTTTGGTTATTCTAAATTAATTGTTTTTATTTAAGAAGTAGAAATGATTGAATCTAAACTGAATCAATAATCAATCAAACTCATTAATCTGTTTATCTGAGGCACCTTCAAATTTCAGGCCTGTGTTTAAAGTTGTTAAAGTACTGTTCATTTTCCCATAGACAATGTTAGGTGACTGACAGGTGGAGCTGTTGTATCAGTTGAATTGTGATTGTCACCTGGAATGGTTTTCAATTAACAGGTGTGTTAATTAGTGGAATGTTTGTCTTCTTAATGCGTTTGAAGAACACGACAGATAGTCTGTACAAAATACATGAAACACATAAATAAACATCCAGGGCAGCACATCTTTTCCTCATCCGTCCATCAAACGCTCAGCTCATGGTGGTTTTGTTAAGAGATGCTCTGACAGAAGAGTAAACTGCCACAGTGTGCTCGATTACAGGCCGTGGACCTGTAGCAGTATGAAGGGTGAGTTAAGGTGGTGGCTGGGGTCATGTGACTGCATTCTCTGTGCGTAATGACTTTACTGTTGAGGTCTGAGAGGTCGGGGCTCAGGGCTCTTATCGGGGACAGTTAAGTGGTGAAGAAGCAGGATGAACAGCAAAGGACGACGGGTTGGACTTTACAGCAGTAACAGAAGGTGGAGGGCAACAGGAAGTGCTTTGAGTTTGCAGATGGCAGAGACTCTTTGTGGATGTCAGTGGTGTGTTGATCAGAGTTCAGTTTATTGTCAGCGTGAGTCTGAAGTATTTGAAGAACTCCACAATCTCAGTGGGTTCATTATTGGTGTGTATGGGGTTATGGGTGAGGTTGTGAGCTGGAAGTGCTGACCTGAGCTCACTCTTGGCTTTCATTGTCCTTGTTACATTTCAGAATCTGAATCAGAGAAAAGTTTATTGCCAAGTGCGATTTTTCACATACAAGGACTTTGTTTTGGTGTTATTGGTGCATGACAAACATTGTGTATCAAGTATTAAAAATATAAACAATATAAATATATATACACAATATGTTTTCAAATTAAAAGAGCAGTACAGCTGTGTAGGAATCGTAAGTACCAGTTAGTGTGCAAATGATCAGTGTGCAGAATATTTGAAAGGTGCAGGTATTAAACCAAACCAGGAAGAGCAACAGATGATGAGTAAGACTGAGCATTGATGTAACACATAGAGTTTGTAGGTTTTATAAAACCAGCCCATCATTATGACGATATGTTCTTAAATTATTCCTGTTGTTTCACTGAGTGTTAAATCTGTATCTACAGCAGAGCTTCTTAGTCTTTCTGAGTCATTTATTGTTTAATAATTTACTTCATGATTCCATAAAAACTCTGTGACTGTCTGAATCACAAGATAAAAACTTTACGTCCTGCAGTCTAATATTTATATTTAAAGAATGATGTCATGCACAACATGTAATGTTAAAGTCTGATCTATACACATCATGGTGATTAGAACATCACACAGTCAGGCCGTCATTACGAGCTTCAGCCTTCATGTTCCCTTTGGGTTTGAGAGGAGGAGGGAGGAGAGAGATAAATGAAGTGTATGACCCTCAGAGATCTTTGGTCAGTAAGCTGTCAGAGCTCAGCAGCTTCTCTTCTCTTTGACGATGGAAGAAGCTGAACTTTGCTTTCCACAACTCCTCAACACCTCCTGCAGGAAGCCGAAGCCTCCTCAGTCTGGGACTCTGCTCCTTTACATCCTGCTGTTCTTCATCTCTGTGCTCACCGCCACTCTCAACCTGCTGGTCATCATCTCCATCTCCCACTTCAGGCACAGATAATCCTCTCAGCTTCACATCATTTACTCAAGCTGAACAAGTGTCTGAGCTCAAATAAGGCTCAATAACTTTTATTCAAACGGAGTTCAGGGTTCATTTCACAGCTTGTCGTCTCCGTCTCTTTGTGAGCTTCTCAGTCTTTGTGTAACCTCGTTGTTGGTGTCATTTGTGCACGTTCACAAGCTTCAGTTTGTCCTGCTGATTGTTGTCACAGGTTTAGAGAAGCTGATCTACGAGCACAGGCTTTGAAATGATTTCACACACTCACAGTCTTATTGAACTTTATTTGAGGCAGTAGCCGTGGCTCCAGCCTTCCAGCCATTATTCATATGCTGTGGTTTGAAAGTGTCTTTACTGCTTTTATCACACAACACACTCTTTTTCATAACATTTGTGATGATGATCTCTCCCTTGCAGGCAGCTCCACTCTCCCACCAACCTCCTCCTCCTCTCTCTGGCTGTCTCAGACTTCTTTGTGGGCCTCCTGGTACTGCCCATTGAAGCCCTCATGGCGGTGACCTGTTGGGTTTTGGGTGACCTGATGTGTGCTCTGTATTATTTCCTACCTCTGACTGCCATCTCTGCCTCCGTGGGCAGCATGGTGCTCATATCAATCGACCGTTATGTGGCGATCTGTGATCCTCTGCATTATCCCAGCAGAGTCACTGAACGAACAGTAACCTTTGCTGTTTGTCTCTGTTGGATCTGCTCTGTTATCTACAGCGTTTTTCTTTCATATGATCACCTGAAACAACCGGGCAGGTATAATTCCTGCTATGGAGAGTGTGTGGTTAATGTTGATGGAGATGTGGACCTTGCTTTTGCCTTCAGTATTCCCATTTCTATTATTGTAATTCTGTATTTGAGAGTGTTTGTGGTGGCGGCATCTCAGGCTCGTGCCATGCGCTCTCATGTTACAGCCGTTAAACTCCAGCTTTCAGTGACTCTAACAAAGAAATCTGAGCTGAAGGCAGCCAGGACTCTTGGTGTTCTTGTTGCTGTTTTTCTGGTTTGTTACTGTCCATATTACTGCCTCTGTCTCACAGGTGGTAATATCTTGATTGGTTCTCCACTCGAGGCCTCTATGAGCTTCCTGATGTACGTTAACTCCTGTCTGAACCCTGTGATCTACGCCTTTTTCTACCCCTGGTTTAGAAAAGCTGTCAGACACATTGTCACTCTTCAGATCCTGCAGCCGGACTCGTGTGAGGCCAACATGCTGTAGAGACACACTGTGCTGCTGCTGCTCTCAGCAAAATTTGACTTTTTATCATTAAATTGAAATAGACAGAATGTTTGAACGTGTTTTTGTAAAACATCTTCTGTCTACAGAGTATTTAAAGATCCACAATAACTCATGCACGTCTAGTATTCTGTATATTAATCAATCTTTTCTTCAGTTCAACGTACCTACCAAAATGAGTAATATATACAGCTCTCCTCTGTCCAGTTACACTCAAAAATATTTCGGCACTTATGCACTCCAGTTGCATAGAAAATTTCCACCCGTTTGAATGACATAGTCTTAATATAAATTAACTAACAAACTTAATGTGAAGCAAGTAATAAGATTTATGTCATAGTACTAATAAACTCTAAATGACTGCATTCATTTTCACTGTTGGGTTTGGACAAACAAATTGTCTTTATTAATATTGAATGAATAAAAATCAATATTAAATTACAGCTCAATCAAACTCATTAATCTGTTTATCTGAGATTACTCCATCAAACGCCCACTACCATCAAGTTGTTACCAAAAAAACATTTTTCCTGTGAGCGTCTAACAATGAGCTGAAGGTAACATAAATATAAAATAGAATCTACAGCTGTCAGCTGTAGATTTGCTCAGTCCCTCTTTGATCATCATCAGCTAAATTCTCCACGAGGGCGATGTTCAGCTCAGCTGGTAGAGCAGCTGTCCCGTGTGCGAAGGCTCAGTCCTCGCTGTGGAAGCCCAGGGTGCGAATCCGACCTGTGGCTCTTTCCCACATTCATGTCACTCTTCAGCTGTCTATCAAAATAAAGCTTGAAAAGGCCAAAAAAATAATAATCTTTAAATTCTCATGATATTGAAATTCTATATTCAGCCGGACACACTTTAATTTAAACCCTGTATTCAGCAATGAGGTCCGAACTTGGTTTATTGATACCGTAAGGCGGTGTAGTTCAGTCAGTGTAATTTTTAACAGTTCTTTTAAACACCATGTGTAAAGAAAAGCCATGTCAACCCAGTGTTAGGAAAGCTGTGAGAATCAGGCTAATGTTGGTGATAAGATTAGAGGTGAAGGTAATGTTACTGTAGAGTCAACAGGAAGTAAACAGACATGCAGTTCATAAAATCGATACTTCACACTACACTGTGCAAGTAGAGAACCGACCCATCAGGTGCATGAGTGACCTACTTGTGTATTACACATTACAAGTTAAGAAGGTGTTATCTTGGTATCATACTTTACTACTATGAGTCGGTCGCCTCGTTCCTGCAGGCCTTGGGGATGTTAATCATTGTGTGCAGGTTCCTGATACCGTGTAGGGTATAGTGTAAACCTGTCATGTTATTGGACCTTCAGTGTCCTAGCATGAAGTGATTTGTGAATGTACTTGATATCAGACACCCCATGATCAATGATGGACTTTGTGGTCAAATCAGGTGTGCAGATATTTGTCCAGGACAATCAAGTGAAGAGAGAAGTAGAGCTGTGAGCTGATGAACTCCTGTCAGACATGGTAAACCCTCATGTGCAGTGAGGGTGATCTAGGGACATCTGAGGGTGGGCCCTGTCTTCAAGGACTTTTTCATGTTGGAAACCTGATAACGTGTTATTGGACACTATTGTTAAATTAGGATGTCAAAGTTGAAGGAGGCCTTTCAGGCGTGGTTGATCAAAGAGTCTTTTGAAGAAGCAGACAGTAGTCACAAAAGGAAAACTCTTGGTGTGGAAGGAGTTTGTAAAGGACTTTGGTTTGGCCCCAAAGAAGCTCAGACAAACTGTCAGATCACTCAGGAAAGAGAATCAGGCTTTGCCACAAACGGTGTCCAGCTGGGCAGCAGGCAAAGGCGGGGACCTGGGCGTGTTTTTATTCTCGGCATCACAGACTGGTCCTCGGGACATGGAACATCACATCGCTGGCGGGCAAGGAACCGGAGTTGGAGTGTTACCAACTAAATATAGTTGGGCTCATCTCCATGCACAGTGCTGGTTCCACCTGGTGACTCAATAGTTCTGCTGGGGGACTTCAACGGAGTAACCTGGAGGGGAGTGATTGGGAGGAACGGCCTGTCTGATCTAAACCAAGCGGTGTTTTGTTATTAGACTTCTGTGCTAGTCATGGATTGGCCATAACAAACACCATGTATGAGCATAATGGTATTCATAAGTGTACCTGGTACCAGAGCACCCTAAGGTGCAGGTCGATGATCGACTTTGTGGTCGTGTCATCAGATCTGCGTCCGTATGTCTTGGACACTCGGGGGAAGGGAGGAGCAGAGCTTTCAACTCATCACCAGGTGGTGATGTCCAGTCCTAGTAAGTAGTACTGTTACCGGCGGTCCAGTCCTAGTACAAGTATTAGTACCGTTACAGTGTTCCTGAATGTCAGCGTGTTGATCAGAATCTGAATGAAACTTTGTGTTCATGAAAATACCCATAATGCCATGGGCACTAACGCACCTGTATACCATCACAGATGCTGCTCTTGAGCTGGGAACAGTCTGCATGTTCCTTTTCCTCTTTGACCTGAAGGATTCTTGTTTCACCATGATTGAAACATGGACTCGTCAGTTGGTCTCAGATCTTCTGGTCCAGAGGAGTTTGCGGTCTTTCTCTCTTTAGTTGTCTGAATTTCATTTGAATATGAACATTGAACATTCGATTTGAAGGTCAGTCATGTATGATGGACTGTAGTTTTGTTTATTTCCTTGATTATTTACCCATGGAGTGGTGAACCTCACCTCATACACCTGTTACCAATGAACCTGTTCACCTGTGGAAGCTTCAGACAGGTGTTGAGCGTTTCGCATCCTTCAGTTTTTTTTTAGTTTTGTTATGGCTTTGTTTTTCCACGGCATCCAAACTATTTTTTTAGCGTCAGGTTTGTGCATTAAATATTTTCATAGGTTTGCTGAACAGGTGAGAACTGAACAAAGGAGTTCATGACTTGTCCAGTTTGTATCATGCATGACGTCTCAGACATGTTTAGTATGTGACTGCAGAGTGAAGAGCTGCTAGACATGGAAGGACCACTGAGCAGGTCTGTTGGACATCTTAATGATTCATTGATATTTCAGGAGAACCTGTTAAAGTTCTTTAATATGAAGTGACACGACGTGTTTCAGTAACTGGTCCTGGACCTGCAGGTCAACAAACAAAACACCAAAATAAAGAACAGGATTTTATTGTGAAAAACACAGCTGTGACTGTTCACTGCCAACAAAAGTCCACATGATCACTGCCCGACTATCAAACATGTTTAATGAAACTAAACGTGATGCTGCACTCAAGTACACAGTACTACCAAACACAACAAATGATTCTGAAGGAGCCATGAGAACCACGACTTAACCCTACAAAATCAAAGGTTTTGTTCTTTTTAAACTGAAGGCACGAACACTTCAAACTGTCAGACTCAGTCATCAGGATCATGAAGGTTTGGATTGATGTCAGCAAGTCGCGGTGAACTCAACTGTCAAACAGCTTCAGGCGTTCAGGAACTTGGCGTGATGCTTGATGTGATCATTCATGAAGGAGTAGATGAAGAAGTAGCTGTGGTCGTAGCCCTGCAGGAGGAAACCCAACGTTCAGGTCATGAAGCGACAAGAAGATCAGACTATAAAATCTAAGACTCTACCTGTTCAGACTGATCTTTAATTGTGCTTTTATTTTGATAGACTCTACAGCAGGGGTGTCCAAACTGTTCCACAAAGGGCCGGTGTGGCTGCAGGTTTTTGTTCCAACCAACCAAGAGCACACAGTTTGACCAATCAACTCCCGAACACTGAGATCAGTTGATTAAATGAGTCGAGTCTGGTGTGCTGCTGCTGCTGCTGCTGCTTGGTTGGAAAGAAAACCTGCAGCCACACCGGCCCTTTGTGGAACAGTTTGGACACCCCTGCTCTACAGGAACTGACCGGCTGCAGCCTGAAGACGACGGGGATCTTCTTCTCGGAGCAGACGGCGATCAGGTTGTCGGGCAGCAGCTGGCTGGCTGACAGGAACTGGTCATCACGGCCCTGATCGATGAGGATGTCGAGCTGAGGACCGGAATAGGACGCTGCCAACATGGTGGCATCGTACACCTGAAAGAGACGAAGACGAGTTCAGTCTGTGACGCCGGGACGAGTGATGTGACCCATCAGAAAGCTCTTCATCAGGACCATGATCCTCTGCGGTGGACTGACCTCCCACGTGGACTTATTCGAGCCGAGATATCCCGAGAACGCCTTCTGTCCCCACGGACACTGGACCGGGTTACAGATGGGAGCGAACGCAGAGACAGCCTGCAGAGACACGAGGACACGTCAGTACCGTCAGCACCACTATCATCATCTTCATCATCACCATCACCATCATCATGGTTACCTTGTATTTCCCAGGGTTCTTCAGGGCACAGATGAGTGCCCCGTGGCCGCCCATGGAGTGCCCGCTGATGGACATCCTGTCTGGGTCGGTGGGGAAGTTGGCGTTGATCAGTTTGGGGAGCTGACAGAGAGACGGAAATCATCGTTAATGCTTGTTAACTTTAAATGAGACCGTGGTGTTCAGGTGAGGGAATCAAACACACCTCCTCAGTGACGTACGAGTACATGCGGTAGTTGTTCTTCCACGGCTCCTCCGTGGCGTCCACGTAGAAACCAGCTCCGGTGCCAAAGTCCCAGCTCTCGTCCTCGCCCTCAATGTTACAGCCACCTGATGCATGATGGGAAACCAGACAGTGAGCTCGGAGCTTTGAACGAAGGTGTGTGTGAGTGCATGTGTGCGTCATACGTGGGCTGGTGTCTGGAGCCACGATGATGATGCCGTGTTCTGCAGCAGGAAGCTGACTTCCAGCTTTAGTGATGAAGTTCTGCTCCGTACACGTCAGGCCTGCACGGGAACAAACAACCAATCAGAAAGCAGCTAAAGAAGGTTCACCACGCCAACCAGGAGGTTCTGAAGAACGTCTAAGAACTTCATGAGGTCCTAATGGTCACTAAGGGGGTTCTAATGGTTCTTCATGAGGTCCTAATGGTCAAAGAGGAGGTTCTAAAGGCTGTTCAGTAGGTTTTGGTGGTCACTGAGGAGGTTCTAAAGGTTCTTTATGGGGTCCTAATGGTCACTGAGCAGGTTCTAAAGGCTGTTCAGTAGGTTTTGGTGGTTACAGTCTTGGCCAGCTGTTGGAGAGTTGAGTGGTCAATGCTAAGGTTCTAAATGATCTTTCGGAGGCTCTAGAGGTCACTCAGGAGGATCTCAGGATTCATCCACTGCAGAAAATAGTCCCCAACAAACAACAGCGAGCAGCTGAATGACCAATCGGAGAGCAGGACGTTCACTCACCTGACAGCCAGTACATGACAGGACATTTGTCGGTCTCAGCCTTCGGCGGCAGGTAGACCGCAAACTTCATCTTACACTTGAGCTCTGTGCTGCAACACACACACATGAACACACCTTCAGACCTCCACAGGGGTGTGTGAGTGTGTGAGTGTGTGTGAGCGCTCACCTTTCATGTTCGAAAACTTTCTGGAAACCACCTGCACACTTGTTGGAGGACACCTGAGTGAGAGCCATCTCTGACCTGAAGAACGATGACAGGATGTTGATGAAAGGCTGAGCATGTTAAACAGTCACACCAGGACACCCCCACGCTTTGAGGAATGGTTTAACCCTGCTGCTCATCAGCCAATAGGACCTCGTCAACATGTTGCCTACACGTATATTTGACCTAGATTTAATCTATAACTCATTAAATTTTTTATTATTATTTATGTTTTACGAACTTTATTTTAATTTGAACATTTTATTTAATCAAAATTAATTAAATATAAAAACAGTTCATGTCACACACACTGCACGAGCACGAGCACACGTACAGCTGCAGGTATAAATAGAAAGAACACCTGACGTTAGCTCAGCTAGCTCCGTTAGCTCAGCTGAACCTGGTCTGTTCGACATGAAGCTAACATGCTACATGTCAGCATACGCACCGTGTAAACAGAGTTTACTGCAAACAACGAGTTAATGAGTAATTACTGTGTGAGCCGAATTAAAGAGAACGTGTTTATTTATTTAAATGAATGTCGCTTCATGTTTAACAGCGTTTGTTTTCGGTTTAGCAGTAAATGAAGTTTAAAATATTCAGATTTTTAGCGGGGTTTGGTCGCATACAGATTAGCATGTTAGCTCGTGTAAAGTTAGTCTGTGCTGCAGTCTGATTCAAACTGAAGCTCTTCAAACACACACGACAGACAGCACGTACCGCAACAAACCGCAACAAACCGCAAAAACACCCGCAATACGTCACTGAAAACTTCCCCGCTGCTCCACACGGACAGATGCACACAGTCCACAGTCCACAGCGACGTCCAACGTGATGACGTCAAGGGTGCCGCCCCCCTCCACACTGTACGTAAGAGACGCATGCAACGCGTTCAGACACAAGATGGCGGTGTTCAACAACAACACATAAAAACAACCTGGACGTAGTCTCCGTGACCACAGACTGTCTAAAACCTGGACGTAGTCTCCGTGACCACAGACTGTCTAAAACCTGGACGTAGTCTCCGTGACCGCAGACTGTCTAAAACCTGGACCTAGTCTCCGTGACTAAACCATAGACTGTCTAAAACCTGATGTAGTCTCTGTGACGTCCCTGCAGACTGTCTAAAACCTGGACGTAGTCTCTGTGACGTCCCTGCAGACTGTCTAAAACCTGGACGTAGTCTCTGTGACCGCAGACTGTCTAAAACCTGGACGTAGTCTCTGTGACCACTGACTGTCTAAAACCTGGACGTAGTCTCTGTGACGTCCCTGCAGACTGTCTAAAACCTGGACGTAGTCTCTGTGACCACTGACTGTCTAAAACCTGGACGTAGACTCCGTGACGTCCCCGCAGACTGTCTAAAACCTGGACATAGTCTCTGTGACTAAACCACAGACTGTCTAAAACCTGGACGTAGTCTCTGTGACGTCCCCGCAGACTGTCTAAAACCTGGACGTAGTCTCTGTGACGTCCCTGCAGACTGTCTAAAACCTGGACGTAGTCTCTGTGACTAAACCACAGACTGTCTAAAACCTGGACGTAGTCTCCGTGACGTTCCTGCAGACTGTCTAAAACCTGGACGTAGTCTCCGTGACTAAACCACAGACTGTCTAAAACCTGACGTAGTCTCTGTGGCGTCCCCGCAGACTGTCTAAAACCTGGACGTAGTCTCCGTGACGTTCCTGCAGACTGTCTAAAACCTGGACGTAGTCTCCGTGACTAAACCACAGACTGTCTAAAACCTGACGTAGTCTCTGTGACGTCCCCGCAGACTGTCTAAAACCTGGACGTAGTCTCCGTGACTAAACCATAGACTGTCTAAAACCTGATGTAGTCTCTGTGACGTCCCTGCTGACTGTCTAAAACCTGGACGTAATCTCTGTGACCGCAGACTGTCTAAAACCTGGACGTAGTCTCTGTGACGTCCCCGCAGATTGTCTAAAACCTGGACGTAGTCTCTGTGACGTCCCCGCAGACTGTCTAAAACCTGACGTAGTCTCCGTGACGTCCCCGCAGACTGTCTAAAACCTGGACGTAGTCTCCGTGACGTCCCCGCAGACTGTCTAAAACCTGGACGTAGTCTCCGTGACGTCCCCGCAGACTGTCTGCAGTCTTAAACTTCACTTCCTGTGTCTGCTTCATTACCAGCTGCTTCGCCGCCTCCTATGCTCTTATTTTGAAAGTCTGATCCGGAAGCTGGGTGCGTGCTGCTGTCTTGGTCTATACAGTCTGGATGTTGGTCGCAGAGACTCGGAGCGCAGCTTCATTTCTGCGGATTTTCTGATTCTGTTCAAGAAACCTGAGACCGGATCCGGATCCACCCTGAAGAGGAGACACCGGACCGAGCCGAACCGAACCGGGCCGCATCAGAACAGAGACAGACAGAGAGACAGACAGGCTGCTTCCTCTCCTCCTGCAGACGGCCGGAGTCATCCTCCTCCCCGGTATGAACACACACACCGTTACCGTTAACGTGTGTGTGTGCGCGCGCGCCACTCCCTTCAATCCTCAACTATCGTTACCTGCAGTCAGCTGATCAATAACCAATAACCTGATCAGCACGCGCACAGGCCTTTATTTGACAGACTGTGTGTGTGTGTGTGTGTGTGAAGTGTGTTCAGATCATGAAGGTCACACACACACACACACACACACATGAACTCTTTAATATAATAATATATTTATATACCACAATGAGGTCACTGATTCACAAATCTCATATTTACTGTATTTAATAGGTTTCACATTATTTCATATATCTATATATATTAAATATATATTTAATATATTTTTAATATGTTTGTAGTTTTGTGTTGAGTAGATTTTGATTTTTTAAGTTTTGAAGTTTTAAATGTGACTTTATTTAAAACATTTCTAATAAACAGTTTTTATATTTCGCATGTTCATCATGATGACTCTGAAACATTAAACATATATTTATATATTTACATGTTTAATAAATTTTGATGAACTGTGAGGTCAGAACAGGAAACACGTTCGGACTTCTGATTCTGACTGTGTGAACAGAGACACACTGATTTCACCTGGTTACCATGGAAACACAATCAGATTATTAGAACACAAACACAAACGAAGATGATACGTTTGAAAACGTTACAATAACGTTAAAATGACGTCACAGCAGGTCAAAGTTCTTCAGGTCATAACACATTAAACCTCTCAGTGTCTGAATGTTAGATTAACGTTACAGCAACATTCAGAATGTGTTTCAGCTCTATGATGTCACATTTGTCACTTCCTGCTAAAAAAAGTTTACGTGTCTGGACTGGTCTGATTTGGACTGGACTTGTCTGGACTGGTCTGATTTGGACTGGACTTGTCTGGACTGGTCTGATTTGGACTGGACTTGTCTGGACTGGTCTGATTTGGACTGGACTTGTCTGGACTGGTCTGATATGGTCTGATATGGACTGGACTGGTCTGGTCTGGTCTGGTCTGGTCTGATCTGGACTGGACTGGTCTGGACTGAACTGGACTGGACTGGTCTGGACTGGTCTTGTCTAGACTGGTCTGGTCTGATCTGGACTGGACTGGTCTGGACTGGACTGGTCTGGACTGGTCTTGTCTAGACTGGTCTGGTCTGGTCTGGTCTGGACTGGTCTGGACTGGACTGGACTGGTCTGGACTGGTCTGGACTGGTCTGATATGAACTGCTCTGGCCTGGACTGCTCTGGTCTGGTCTGGTCTGGTCTGGACTGGTCTGCACTGGACTGGACTGGTCTGATCTTGAATGGTCTGGACTGGTCTGGTCTGGTCTGGACTGGAACGAACAGGTCTGATCTGGACTGATCTGGTCTGGTCTGATCTGGTCTGGTCTGGTCTGGTCTGGTCTGGTCCGGACTGGTCTGGACTGGTCTGGTCTGATCTGATCTGGTCTGGACTGGACTGGTCTGATCTGGACTGGTCTGATCTGGACTGGTCTGATGTGGTCTCTTTGTGTTGCAGAGGGTCTTGACCCGGATCATCTGACCCGTGATGCCGCTCGGTGTTCCAGTGTGACGTCTTCAGGGACTTGAATCTGTGAGGTGGATCCAACATGGCGGCTGTGTCGTTGTTAACAGTGTGTGTGTGCGTTGTGCTGCTGCCTGCTGCCACTGGTCAGTACACAGCTTAGTTAAACTTAGCTTAGCTTATCTTAGCACAAACACTGCAAACTAAGGGAAACTGCTAGCCTAGCTGCAGTAAATGTTAGTCAAATCTGAAATATGATTAGTCGACACCGCAAGGTCTGTGTGTGTGTGTGTGTGTGTGTGTGTGTGTGTGTGTGTGCGTGTCTGTGTGTGTGTGTGTGTCTGTCTGTCTGATCAGAAGAACTTAATTTCCCATCATGCTCTGGTGTCAGTTTACAGAAACATGAGAAAGTAGCGTGCCATGTTCAGTTAATGAATCGTTTCTGTGATTAACTTGTGACGCACACACACAACCTCACATCCTGACACACACACACACACACGCGCACACACACACACACACACACACACACACACACACTCACACACACACACACACACACACACACACACACACACACACACACTGTCGTCAGTCAGTCTGCATCAGTTTTAGTTGTGATGTCGTGATAAGATGTAGACGTACACACATCCTCTCATTGTGTGTGTGTGTGTGTTCAGTAGTCTAAACACTGACTCCTCCTGGCTCCAGCTCAGTTTGTTGGGGTTAGTCAGATTCCTGAGTTGGTCTCCACCCTTCAGTCTTCAGGTCTAACATGTAGAGTCTGTGTGATTCTTTTAAACATATTAAACATGTTGAAAACATGTGAAGAGACTTATCTTATCAGTGAAATGTGGCATTCGAGGTTCAAACAGTGTGTCAGGATTTTGTGGGCGGTCCTTAAAGGATGGCTCGATGACACGCTGAGGCCACCTTGAGCAGAGAGAGAGAGATGAACTCATCTCAAAGTTAGTCATGTCATTTTCGGAATTTCAGCGCGCTACTCCTCCCTCAGTTTTGGTTGCACATACACAAAAAAGGTATCAATACGACCGGCTCAGCCGGGAATAGTGTGCTGTGACTTTTCCAAGAGTTTCACCAAACGGTTTTACCAAAAATCACCAAAAACCACGCCAAAATTTACAATGGGTGTGTATTGGTAGAATGTTCCAGAGCTAGAGTAGGTGACATCATCGCTAGAGTGGAGAGGGAGAGAAACATTTGTCAAAAAATACATTTGCAAACGGCTCTCGTGGCCACAAATGTCACTCTACAGAAATAATTTCTACATAGAAACGTAGGAAAATTCGTGGGCTACGCAGCGATATCACTGCTGAAGCTGTCAGACTTATAGTTTTGGCGGGAGACGCACTGATGCGCCAGGATCACCCAACGACAGCCCCATCTACTCCCATGTAAACTGGAGAGGAGAAATTTCCCAAAGGAGCACGGGGCACCTGTTCTTTCTCTCTCTCCCCAGGTCACATTTTTTAACTTTAGACACTGAAATTCGGCATTCACATGGTCGACAAGATGAGGATGCTCACGGTCATTTGGGCTTTTTTGATACGACCTACCGTTTGGCATTAGTGTCCACTAGTTGGAGGGGGTTCATTTAGAGATTTTCTGTGTCTCTCAGCAGTCACTCACACACAGACAGAGCACAGCTGCAGTTGGTTTATTACATATCATGTAAACAAACAGAGGGCCGCTGGCTGCAGCCATGTTTGTAGTCCTGACTCTTTTCTTTCTCATGGCTAATCTAAATATGGTCAAAGATGTGGATCATCGGTGGACCTGAATGACGACACCTGTCAGCATGCTGTTAGCTTGTTTTAGCTTGTTGTTAGCTTGTTTTAGCAGGTTGTTAGCTAAGTACAGCTATAGAGCTATTAGCTACAGAGACCAAAACTGTTTTTTGTACCAGGCTGTAAACATGTTTATTTCTGCTGTGAAGTTGGACATTTGAACATGGGGACTTATGGAGACTGACTCACAGACACAGAGGTTTTCAGTCTGTCTGTCTGTCTGCAGGTTTCCAGTCTGAACATCTGGAGTGCGCCTACGCTGATCAGGGGGCGGAGCCTCACAGTGAACTGACCATTGAGCTGCGAGGAGAGGTTCAAGGAAACGGCACGATTCGCTGCAGGCATAACTTCCGGTGCTATGGATTGTGGGAAAAGAGATCAGACGGGGAAATACACCTGGTCAAACAAGGTGACACATACACAGACACACACACGCACACACACACACACAGACAGACACACACTGGTACCGGTTGAGTCCGGTTCAAACTGGACCCGTCCTGGTCTCTTCCAGGTTGTTGGACTCATCAGCTGGAGTGTCAAGGCAACCATTGCCTGGTAACAGCGATGCGGAACAGTAACTACAGATTCTGCTGCTGCAGCCAACACCTGTGCAACGTTAACTACACCGAGGCTCCGCCTACCGCCGACATCCCCGCCCTGAGGGCGATGATGTCACACGGCTGGGACAGACAGACAGGTGAGCCCATCACTCCGTGCCGACCAATCACGTATCTCCTGCTCGTTGTTGCTAGGCAGAAATTTCCTTTAACCAATAGCGAGTGTGCGTTAGCATTGCAGCTAGCGCTATGAGCTAGCATCAACTAACCACAGTTAGCGGTTCACTACTTAGCAATCTTAACATCAAGTAATGGTAGCTAATGTTAGCAGTGAGCTAACGTTAGCTACCATCATAACATTAACTTATGTTAGCGATTAGCTACATTAGCACTAGCTGTGTTAGCTTTATTATAAAAAGCTTCACAGCTCTGTTAGCATGCTAACGGCAGATTCCATTAGTAGCAGCTAATTAGCGCTTTGCTACTTTAGCATGTTGTTGCTGCCAAGAGGACTACAAACAAGAGGCAACAAACTCTGTGATTGGCCGAGACGCCCTCATGTGTTTACCTTTGAGTTGTGATGTCACAGTGATGTAAATTCATGACATCATCATCTCGCAGCTCCTGAGCTGCTGTGGCGGGGAAAGATGGCCCTCGTTGCCCTGGTAACCGTTGCTGTAGCAGCCATTGTCATCATAGCGTTGTTCCTGGGATACCGCATGATGAGAGGTGAACACAAACACACACACACACACACTGTGAGGTCACAGGTGATTAATGATCTTTATTAATTAATAATTGATGTTACCTGTGTGTGTGTGTGTGTGTGTGTGTGTGTGTGTGTTTTCAGGGAAGAAGAAACTGTCCTCTCTGGACGTGATGGAGGCGGCAAACTCAGGCGCTGCTGTTGACCTGGACAACCTGAAACTACTGGAGGTACACACACACACACACACACACACACTGATGACATCACTACGACATCATCAGCTGCAACAAAACAAGACATGATGTCACTTACGACCCTGTCCTTCCTCCCGGCAGCTGATTGGTCGAGGTCGTTACGGCACGGTGTTCCGCGGCTGTCTTAATGAGCGCTGCGTAGCCGTCAAACTCTTCAGCTCGGCTAACCGACAGAACTACGCTAACGAGCGCTCCATCTACTGTCTGCCTCTGCTGACGCAACACGACAACATTGCACGCTTCACCGCCGCCGACGAGAGGACGGCTGCCGACGGACGCCCAGAGTTCATGATCCTCATGGAGTTCTACCCACACGTAAGAGAACATGCTACGAGGCTAAGGCTAGGAGGCTAATGCTAGGAGGCTAAGTCTGGGAGGCCAAGGCTAGGAGGCTAAGGCTAGGAGGCCAAGGCTAGGAGCCTAATGCTAGGAGGCTAATGCTAGGAGCCTTATGCTAGGAGGCTAAGGCTAGGAGGCTAAGGCTAGGAGGCCAAGGCTAGGAGGCCAATGCTAGGAGGCTAAGGCTAGGAGCCTAATGCTAGGAGCCTTATGCTAGGAGGCTAAGGCTAGGAGGCTA